>JALPQI010003156.1:0-69521 GCA_025490895.1 Thaumatotibia leucotreta | reverse complement strand
CTAAACTTGTCCTTGGCGAACAATGCCGGCGATCCTTTTGTTAAATCTAAAAGACAATATTGCGTTTAGTTACGCTTGTCCGTGCCGTAGACCGATCAACGAAGTTCGGTATAAAATGAGCAACGACTGAGCGAATCTATTTTTGTGGCGGATCTATTTTTGTTAATACCTGACCAGACCTACGAAGTAGAGTAAAAAAAATACTATAATTCATTTGGTAAATTAAAATAAATTAAATCCGTGAAGTAAATTTCATGGACGTAAGTTGAGTTACATATGTAGGTCAAATGTACATAATGGGTAAGTTTAGGCAATCACATAATATATTATTAGCTGAAATATGTGGGTTTGTGTATGTGTTTTGGTACCATCCTAGAATCAGTCTCCGGTCATTATCAAAGTTTAAAGCTTAATTCAAATTACCGTGTCACTTTTTGGACGCTGAAAATAGTGACATGTTAAAAGGAATATTAAAACTGACATTTAAAAAAAAGCCACGGTAATTAGATGTAGATTTAGACATTTGAAAGTGACCGTCTTCGTCCATTAGAGTAAACAGTGTCGAGAAAACTTTTAAATTATGCGAACCTTTATCACAAGCAAAAAGAATGGAAATCGACACCCAGTGATTCGCAAGCGATTTACGACAAAACGAAACGAATTGAAACTAAGGTAGTAATAGCGGGAGTTTAGTACTGTGTAACTACCAAAGTAAATAAAGAGTAGTCCACTTTCAAAGACCAAATGGGTCAATCACGTTTTTTATGATTACGTTCTCCTGTGTAACATTTATCAGTGTGAGTTTGTCGCTGCAGGGAGGCTACACGACGTTAGTAGGTACGCAAAAAATACGCAAGAATTAAAAAGTTATATGACACATAATGACTATAATAATTATTTATGATGAGTATCGTCGCGTCAGTAATTAAATGTGATGTTATCTGGGCAAGAGACCACATTGACGATGGCGCTTATGGCTATGTTCGAAAGTTGGTATACAAATACAACGCTGCGAGACCTAAGCGCCATCGATAATATGGTCTCTTTGCGCAGATAACATCACACATACGTTACGCTTTGGTATTTATGAATACGTTAAATAAGAATTCAAAAATATTAAAACATAGTTTACTGTCATGTACCCTCTACTTTAGATGGTATCCGGATTTGTTCGTTGCTCGTTTCTCTGCTTTAAGTGAACTGTCGACTTTTAAGAGTTGGCTAAATGGAACCAGGAATGTAAATTAGAGCAACAGAGTAGCGAGTGGAAAACTGAGATGAATTCCAAAATAGTACCTACTTTGTATTTTGAATCAATAACACTTGTTCTTATTCTATCCCGTCAGTAAAGTAGCATAAGTATACTCTGTTCAACAATCTCTGTTAGTACAAGAAGGCAGCAAATTATAAAAATTAAGGCTTGAAGAGACGGTTGCCCGTAAAAAAGTTTTACATTTTTGCTTTTACCAACCAGTCTAACGACATTTGTTTTTTGGATTCAATGATCAGTTCCGGGAAATAGCAAAACAACCTAATAAAAAAAAATCTACCCATACTAGAAATATTATGAAAAAATATTTCATGCTAGCATGTTTGCATTATTTTCAATGATAAATTTCAGCTCACCCGTATTAATTGACCGAGAGCACAGAGGTCACGGTAGTAGCTAAAATTCGAATAAATTGATGATCTACTTTGACTGTTTTTTTTTAGCAAGGAGAATAGTTTATACTACGTAGTTTTAGAAAACATAAAATATTTGGCATGTGTGGGAATTGGGAATAAACATCTTTGGTATAAGCTTTCAAAGTTAACATACTGCATGGCGCTCCAACGCGTTATCTAAAAGTGCAATATTTACGCGTCGTTTAAAAATTTATTATATACATGACTGTTTTAGTGAAAGCTATAATTATTTAAATTGAGGTACACAGGGGTATTTTCTATCGTTTTTAATAACATTTTATTATTTTCCCTGTCGTTTTTTTATTATAATATTTATTTTACGCGAGCCATCAAAACAATCAACGACGATTTCGATTTGAAAAATATTTCGAAGCTTTTAGTTTAGAAACCCTTCGAGTCCCTTAATGATTCATATGTCGTTTTGTAGCCTAGAAAGTGCTTTATCGTGAGCAAGTGATAATTCTACCGAAGATTGCCGAAGGTCTTGGCGGTAGCCTTTTTACGTAACTGAAATTTAAGGACAAAAATAAGCGTACTTAATGATTTTTAAGAGCGAGGAGGGGGGAAATCAATTGCTCGCTCTCACGTAATTTGTTTTTTGGGTTCCGTAGTAAACTAGGAACCCTTATGGTTTCGCCATGTTCGTCTGTCCGTCTTCCGTACCATAGCTCAATGGCCGTTAGTACTATAGTGTGGGGTATCGTTGAATAGGTCTTTCAAAAAGAATAAGGGTCCCAAAAGAAAGTTTTTTTACCCGCAACATTTCAAGAATAACAAGTAACACTTACTCATTAGATTTTTGCTGACATCCGATCTATACATAACTGGTTTACCTCACAAAAAGTAGGAATCTTTATTTAAAGCTTGTATTTCGCTTATTACAGATCAAATACAATCTTAATATAACATTACGTACTGTTTTTTAGACTTTTATTGCGACTTTTGAATTTTAAGCACTGTTCTTTGAACGCCTGACCACTGTGGAGAGTGTACAGTTTTTACAAAATTTCATGGACAGTGTATAAATTAATTAATTCATAAATTGTCCATGCAATTCTGAACGTCATTGTACATAGATCAGTTAAGTTATTCGCCCACAAATCTCATCAGCATTCTTATGTCGGTTCCATGTTTGCCGAAAAAAAAAACATTATACAAGAATTGCTCGTTTAAACATATAAGATACACACCCACATATACATACTTATTTGCCCTTTACTCAGTACGCCATATTTAAATCAGCTCGTCAACATACCTGAAACAAAAACAACTTATTAGTTTAACGAAATAATAAAAGAACAAGTCGAATATTACAAAATTGTAACTGTTCCTAAAACGTAACCAAACTCAAAACAAAATCCGAATATTATGAAGAAATCCCCAGTCTCAGAACGATGTCAATTTGCTGGAAGCAATTTCATGGCAAACTACCGAAGGGAAATGGAAAGAAAATGGTTTTTAAATTTAAAGAAAATACCGGCGCGTGTTTCTAGCGCTCGCAATCAAACTTAATGTCTGAGATGAGTTCCTTCTGGATAAGGGTTATTGGATATACTTAAATTAGACTGTAGACGATAGTTTATTTCAATGTAAGTTTAGGTAATATGTGTTAGTTTTTAGTAAAAGGTCCCACTTTGTCGCTTACCATAAAGACGAGATTTCCTTGTATCTCCATATGAATAAACTGACAAAACGGCTTTATGACAAATGACAAAGTGGGACGTTTTACTAAACTCACTCATATTAAGTATGTTCTGTTTAATAAGTTAACGTAAACTCTTAAGATGTAACTAGTAGGTATCAATAATCCCTAGTTGCTAATTATGTTATTGTCTTAGTTATACATTAAATACCGTAAAAAGGGGTGAATAGGAATGTAGAGTAAACTAGTCTGTTAGATCGGGACAAACAGTCCAGTTTACTCTATATTCCTATTTACCCCGCCATTCCTATTAACCCCGTTTTACAGTACTAACATTAATTGTGTGGATACATTAATATTAATATCGTGGAAATTCCATTACAATCTAATGTTATATTATATGTAATCGATTCCGCCTATTTATCCTGTAAATATATTAAAAGTCTGCTTGAGACAAGCATGGTGGCAGTACTTTCTATGAAAAATTGTGTTTGACCCGAAATTTTAACCTTTGAGTTTTAATGACATTATTAAACGTTTTGCGTGTTATAAATTTTCACAGTAGTTTATGCTCGACCATGTAACTCTAGATAATACAGGGTGGAAAGGGACGACGTTCCATCCCGCTACCGACAGAGTCTACCAACCATTACGATGAACTTTCAGTATGGGACCAACATCGAAAGCGTACATGGAAAATTGACTTTTCCATACTATTGAACTCTAACTAATCACTCACTTTGTATGAGGGGTTAATTTTTTTTTTAATATTTCGATGTTGGTCCCATACTGAAAGTTCATCGTAATGGTTGGTAGAATCGGTCGGTAGCGGGAAGGAACGTCGTCCCTTTCCACCCTGTATATGTTCTAGCATGTGACATTTCTTGTAACTATCTGCGAATTCAAATATTTTCTCTTGGGCAATGGGATAGATTAAAATCGAGAGAAAACTTGATCAGTATAAATTATGACCGAAATCTTGGATGAACCTTAATTGTTTATGTTTAAAGCATTTTTGTCCATATAATCTTACCTTGCAGTATTTAAATAAAGATCTGGAAAGTTCACTTTTCTAGATAGTGGCATTAAAAAAATGACGGATAAGGTCATGCGGGACAATTACAACTATGAGGTAAATTCAACTAATGGACATTTCTTTTAATCTGTTTTTAAGAACTTTTGGAAGATACCTAGACCCATTCTTTGATTTATTTCAAAAGCAACACAATAGTAGGTAAGTATGATCTTTTTACAAATTAAGAGTAGATATTTCAATTAGTCGGAATTACCTCATAGTTGCAATTGCCCCGCATGATCTTACAGGTATGAGAAGGACATGTTCTATTTCAAAATGTAAAACGTTTAATATTGACATAGACTGCAATTCCATACATTGTGTAACCATAGCCATATACATGCACGTAGTCTGAGCCCAAGTTTTTACTAAAATTGAAACAATAGTGCAGCAGCGTACCCCAGAATTGTTTTCAATATTCTTGAATTGCATATGAATCCCTAACTTTCACGAGCTCCTATCTCTCCAACAAATTCACTAGCAAGACGACTTTTATTGCATTCAGTTAAGGTTTAGATTATATAGACGTGGTGATGTGTCATAAGTATCTTCGGAGGTGAGTTTGGCATGCACTGGGATACACTGCAAATGTATTTTGATTTCATAGCCTTTTGCGATATGATAAAATTTTCCGTTCATGTCGGTACTGGATGCGGGATGATATTACGGATTTTGGAATACAATTGCAGATGAACATCTATGTATACGGGTTATGAACTTATCATCATCATCATCATCATATTAGCCGAAAGACGTCCACTGCTGAACATAGGCCTCCCCCAAAGATGGGCACAATGACCGGTCCTGCGCCACTCGCATCCAGCGGATTGTACGATACCACTATTGTAATTATTGGCAATCATACCTACTATTGGCTTGTTTGTATTTCGTATGTGATAACTTTTGTATGTCTGTAATAGGCTGAAATTGGAGATACTAACTATGTAATAAGATCTTTTATGTACACCCATTTTCTACAAATAAAATATTATTATTATTACTCCTGCGACCTTCATCAGGTCATCGGTCCACCTTGTGGGGGGCCTACCCACGCTACGCCTTCCGGTACGTGACCGCCACTCAAGAACCTTCCCGCCCTAACGGCCATCGGTTCTACGCGCAATGTGCCCAGCCCACTGCCACTTCAGTTTAGCGATTCGGAGAGCTATTTCGGTTACTTTGGTTCTGCTGCGGATGGTCTCATTTTTAATCCGATCACGCAGAGAGACTCCTAGCATAGCCCTCTCTATTGCCCTTTGGGTGTCTTTGAGCCTTCTTATGAGGCCCATTGTAAGCGTCCATTGGTATGAACTTATGATGGTTTCGTACTTATTGCCTATTGTGAAGGTGACACGCGTCACTCTCACACTCAGTTGAAATGAGATAGCCAATTTATTTGCGATGGTAGACGATAACACGACGAACACAGAATACAAGTTAAGGAGTCTTGATCGACGCCAATACAATATTATATTATTCGTAAATTAGTACCTACGGGACCTACCTAAGGGAAGTGTCACTGACTATTATTTGATAAAAGATTGATGATGGGCAGCAGCGTCATCATAGTGGACACATTACTTAACTGCGATCGCCAATCCGCTTGTCCAGCGGGGCGATTATGGGTATTTGCCTCCTAATGCGTCTACACGCATAGTAAATAGGAGAGTCCTACGTCCAGCAGTGGACTATCATAGGCTGATGATAATGGTGATGATGATGACCTACGCGTAGTTTTTATGAAACTAATTAAAGTACAAAAAATGTATTTGCAAGTTACATAGAGGGACACATTCTGAGTCTCTGTTTTGTATTATAGTGTGAGACATACATGTAAGGGGGATACCCCTTTTTCATAAACGTCTCCTGTTCCAAGCTAAAGATGGTATCATTTGAAGGGTCCACGGAAAAAACATGTCGATGCTTAAAAAAATCAGCGCAAATTCACACCTTATTATGTTAAATGTAAGGTTCTTCCTTCTGTAATTTGAATTGACATGTTCTTTCCGTGGACCGTTCATTTGTTTGTTTCGGTCTTATAGGCATATTGAAAGACCGAACGGGACGATCATGAGTGTTATGTTATGTATATGTTTAGGATTGAGTTTTGATCATTTTCTTTGTAAGAATTAGATGAAATGACTACCTGCTAAGCTTACACGTTTCATAATCATCATCCGCCTTTTACAGTCCAGTGCTGGACGTAGGCCTCTCCTATGAACTATACGAATGAACACATTAGAAGGTAATGCCCATAATCGCCACGCTGGACAAGCAGGTTGACGATCGCAGTTGTGTGTCCACTATCACACACTGTCGCTCATTATCGATATTCAATAGGTAGCCGAATAGTCAATTCAATCACTTAGTCGTCGCCACAGGAAAGTTGGGAGCCTTACATGTTTGACATTTTAGTAAATTAGGTAGGTTTATCAAAGCCTTTGCCAAGCAAATATTACACCTTAATTGCGCACAAAGAGCACACACGTCAGTGACACGCGCAGTAAACAATAATTTCACCACTCACTGCCAATTTCGAGCTGAGCCGGGGCGTTCTGTTTCAGTTAATTTCCAGACGACGCGTTGTAGTGTAAATTATAAAATTACGTGTTAAATTAAAGGAGGTAGCGATGGAGCAAAATGCCGAATAGAAATTAAATCCACGTTAATAACGCGATAGCAGCTCATGGTACGGATACTGCAGCAAAATAGTTATTACTTAATTTCACAGTATCACTCTTCTATTAAGGTGTGTTCAAACCAAAAGAGCATTCGCTGTTCTATTCCTCGTTCTACGAAATCAACCAATCACGTTTTGTGTAACGATCGAATTTTGTAGAGTGGGGGGTTAGAATAGCGAATGCTCTTTTGGTTTGAATGCACCTTTACGTATTGTTCTTAATTAGGCTGGACGACGCTCTTGTCTGGCATTGGCGATCCTTTAGGCCGTGTGGTGACGGTAGTAAGAATACATTTCATATTACCAAAACTCCTCCTACGGGTGTCGTAAGAGTCGACTAAGGGATTGAAGTGTCACTGACCATTCTTTGATAAAATATTGATGATGGGCAGCAGCGTCATCATAGTGGACACATTATTGCGATCGCCAATTCGCTTGCCCAGCGTCACGATTATGGACATTTGCCTTCTAATGCGTCTACACGCTAGTTAATAGGAGAGGCCTACGTCCAGCAGTGGACTACATAGGCTGATGATGTGAGGTGACCGAGGCAACCCTTTTGCGTCTCATCGTAGAAGTACCGCTGACAAAAATGCAAATGGAGACGTTTCGTGCTATAATAGGTTATCAATATTCCTTGTCCTTCGCTTGTGATTTGCACCACGTCCATAAAGAGGAGCGTTTTCCGTGGCACCCAGCCGTGTCGCCAACAGAAACTCCGACATTTCGCGCCATTACGCTACTATTATGAATTTCTACTACTTTAGCTGTGTGAATTGGATGGGATCATGGTTTTAAGTATTTTAGAATTATTGTATTATTTTCAACAAGAAGAAAGGATACTGCATAATGAATGTACAGTCGACAAAAAGTCTCCTTTACAGCTGACAAGTGCAAACACGCTGCAAACACGTGCAAACGCGTCACGCGACAGCATGAGCGTTCGTTGCAACCGAGTTTCTATGTGTATCGCGCATCCGTGGTAAGATGTTTGCACTTGTGAGATGTAAAGGAGACTTTTTTGTCGACTGTACGTGTACGTGCCGCACTCGCGAGTTCGAGGTGTGAACGCGGGCTCAGTGCTTGATAATGGAGACCTAGGCTCTCCGAAACATGTCGCGCGTGAATTTGACCGTTTAATATATTTAGGTACATTATGTAATTTGTAAAACAAAAATAGAAAAGGGCCTCGCTGGAAGACCACCGCTATCCTTTAGGACCGCACCCATTTCGTGGTAAACACGAAACTTTTTTTAAATCTTATTTTAGAAACTAGATGTAGATAATTATGTTACCATGAATAAACCGTTGAATATGAATCTGAAAAGTACTTCACTAATTCAGTTAGAATTGAAAGTATCTTCCGTTATATGCTAAAATGCTAGCAGAATCTTTTTAGTTACTCCAATTGAGTAGGTATCACAAAGACGAGAACTTTAGTAAAAAAAGTATACCAGACTCTTAATGAAAAAACTGTCATTTCAATGTTCAATAATCGGAACTAATAAAAATCTCGACAAAATTAGCACGAAGTTTCCGACTTGTCGACTCTCGCAGAACTTTGATCTCAATCACTGACTTTATGCTAATGTCGCGCTCGGATATTAACTGCAATCGATTATTTAGCATTGAAATCAACTTATGAAAAGTAAAATATCTTACAGATACTCAAGTAGCTGTATCATAAAATGGAACTGAATTGATAAAATTTGAGTTAGTGAAACCCCTTAAAGTATCAAAGTACCAAAATTTTAAGCGAGTTTTAAGTTATTAGCTATTGACGTCTTATGTGTATTTTTAAAATAGTTTGACATGTGTCTCAAGACCGAGTTCAAAAGTTAAGGGTTTCTAGGAGTCCAATATTTTGATACTTCTTTCTTGAACTTTTTGATCGAATACAAAACGTTGATAATTAAGTATAAATTGTACATGGCTGTGACAGGTAGGTACACCAAATGAGAAATACCATTACAATACCTATAAAACAACGAATGATCTAATAAGTAACAAATCGAGTTCTTAGGTGGAGCAAAGTACATAATATATATTATATAAATAATATTAGGCATTGTATATTTATATGTTTTTTAATAGTTTAATAAAACATTACCAAGATACAAATCGGAAAATAGAGTGTTTGGAAAAGGTTTCGGACCCTTTGATGTCACATAGAACATTAAACGGAATAAGTCTGTTACATACAATAAAAATACTTATTTTTGTAATCTCCTAAATCAAAACATGCTTTTGTTTATGGACTGGTAAGTATCAACGTAATGCTATAGAAAAAATAATTATTGTTATAAAAAGTCTAAAATTAAAACGAAATGAAGTAAGCTTTAGTTATAAAATGTGCTCATAATTTGAATACGTTTAATTCCATATACAAAGGCAACAATTACGAGCGAGCACACCACGTAGCCACGTACTATTGTGCCGTAGTTCAGAAATTATACCTAACGGTGACAAATATATTGTTGTTGCGAGCGGAATATTAAGCGGGGCACTACACACTGTTGTATGGAATTATTCGTATAAATATAGGAACCGGGAAATAGGGTAATTACGATTCATGCTCAGCTGGGAATCGTTAGTCGGCCTCTAGGTACTGTGCCGGGGACGAGGTGGAAATATGATAATGGTGTATCTGTGATCATATTTAGATGCTTAAGACTCCTTAAAAATAAAAAATAAATGTTTTGAAATGTCTTTTAATATTTTCTTCGGTTACCGCGAGGGTTAAACATGAAATAAAACTATGAAAACGGATTCACTCGCGTATTTAACTAATATTAACTTCACACCGACGTTTCGAACACTTTACAGCGTTCGTGGTCTCCGGATCCATCCATAGATTTATTTCAAAATGTCTTTTTTATGAAATTCGATCTAATGTTGCATATTTTTTGATTTAGCCTCAGAAATACGAGGTTATCATTTTTGCGGTACCGACCGACCGATAATTTCTATGCACAAAATGTCATATTCTTAATTCTTTCAGTGTTTCTGTTTGGACATTTTGCTTAAGTTTTTAAAAGCGGTGTAGGCCACTGTACTATCTATTCTACTAAATCGCTAGCCTCAGTATAAATTATTAGTATGTTTCCCCTTCTCATATTGATAAGGTGAGAGTATGAGCACGAGTGAGATGCACAGCAAATAGAAGCAGTACTGCACTTGAAGATATTTTGAGAGCCTAGGTCTCCATTATCACGCTTTAAACCCTCTGCTACACTGCGAGGCACGGACTTTTAGTATTAGGGTCAAAATACTTTTAGTTGTCTTATTTCACACCACTCTGTTAGTTGCTATTCCGACTCAGTATATAAAACAAATCCGGTGCACTTGTATTTCTTTTTCGCACTAGATTTTAACACTTTCATTGCGGACGAGTGCTACGCGCTACGCTCGTAGCCGATCCCGTGATTTTTCCGCTTTGTAGCGAAAATGGATCTCCCACAGAGAACTCCCCTCGGGAGTTCCCCGCGCTCAATGAAATTCAAAAATTGAAAACAAAACATCATCTCATACAAAAATCACCACTGCGTCACGTTTTTTAGGGACACAAAATAAGACAACGAAAATAATTTTGACCCATTAATGTCTCACGATAGTTTAAAACTGAAAGGGTCGTGAGTAGCGTACAACGTGTTAAGTCTCCGTTAATTTATTTCCCTACACCATGTTGCCACGTTGTCTGCCATTGAGACCGAGTTTATTCATTTATATATCCACGTTTGCTTGCATTTTTAATTAAAATGAAGCGTGTGGCTTGTATTGTTATCACGCAAATAACAGGTTTTAATGCACTCATTTTGAGGATCGTATATGCAATTTGTTCAAGCGACAACCACTCTAATTTAAATGTGATTACGTAGGGAATTCTCATACAACAAATTTGAATATCGCGAAATGTATGTACTTATACATATCACGTCACGTCATCAGCCTCTCTCAGTCCACTGCTGGACGTAGGCCTCTCCTAGTAACTATGCGTATAAACGCATTAGGAGGTAAATGCCCATAATCGCCACGCTGGGCAAGCGGATTGGCAATCGCAGTAATGTGTCCACTATAATGATGCTGCTGCCCATCATCAATCTTCTATCAGGAATGGTCTGTGACACTTCAATCTCTTAGTCGTCTCTTACGACACCCGCAGGAGGAGTTGGGGTGGATACTTTGGTTGCATAGCTAAAATTATACCAACCTTTATAAGATTACTTCCTTAACTGTCTATCCTATCGTCTAGCAGTTTTCATGTCAAAACCTTTTCATCAAGTGTCGCTTACCATTATTTGATAAAGATTGATGATGGACAGCAGCGTCATCATAGTGGACACATTACTGCGATCGCCAATCCGCTTGCCCAGCGTGGCGATTATGGGCATTTACCTCCTAATGCGTCTGATATGCATAGTTATATGTTGATGATGATGAACCAAAGTATTTGATATGCAAAACCCTTAATCTCTAGGTAAACTGAATCACTAACTCTATCAATAGCCAAGCCTGCGTCACGGGGTTAGGTTAGGCGTACACTATTCAATCACTGGAGCAAACGAGACAAGTGTCATCGAAGTAGACCTTAATACCATGTAGTAAGGTTGATAATAAGCGAGGAATCGTGTCTTTGGAGAGTTTGACTAGGTCTCCACGTTCGATGTTGTCACAAGGACGTTGAAGATATAATAGAAATAGGATTACATGTACGTACCCACATGTGAGACGAATATTCTGATATTGTTGGGAAAGGTATTTATTTAAAATTCAGGAAGAAGCAATAAATTGAGTCAGCCCTCTCCAGGCTTTGATTTAACCAAATCCTTTCCTCTCCAAGAACATTCCTAGAATATCTATTTTAGGGGATTCTTAGTAAAAATTCTTCCGCCCTGAAACCATTACTCATTAGTAACTGACTACCACCAGCAGTTAGTCATCAAAATTTCGAGTTAGAAATGTAGATATTTCCACAAATTTTGCGATTTGGGAGGAAATTCGATCACCTTTTGTCAACTTACGGAGAACCTTCTTGTGAGGATAAAAAACAGATTACTATTACGGGTATTCATGTCGTATATCATTCTAATTATCCTATTTGTGGAGCAGGAAAACTAAATATTGCAACGACACCAATAGTGAGGCGGTAGGCCTTGTTGAAGATCGCGACACCCATCTTGAGGTTTTAAAATATGGATCCAGTGGACCAATAATACAAGACGCATAAAAAAAGAGAGGGAGGCCTTTGATCAGCAACAACACACCACAGGCAAAATAACAATATGCAGCAAAATACTGTTCAGGATCGTCTGACAATGGAGCCAGAAAATACATTACGCTACCCGTTCGCTTCCTTTATCTCCCCACTACCCAAAAATGCAATTCCGACGTTAACTGTCACGTCAGTCTCCAAAGGGAAGGTTTATCCTCGAAGTTCGACAAAATAACGCAGTTGTCCAGCGGCAATTACTGACGCAATCGATAGCTCCGACCGAAACTGGTCGTGACCGGTAAAATCCAATCAGCCACCGTTGGTACCCTGCTTTATGCTGCACCTATTCAGAATGATGCTCGATGGAGATCTGATGTCCAGTACAATTTGACCGCTGGTTTCGAAGCGAGAGTATATAATTCAGGACCAGATAAATTGGTCATGTCCGGCCTATGTTATCTTATATATTAACATGGGTTTAGGGATATTGCTTTCGAAATGCTAATTCAATTGAAGTGTCGCTGTGAAGCGGGAGATTATCAATTCTGGCAAGGAATTAGGGATACTACAACTAATCTAATACGCCATAACATATTTATTCATGGTGTACACAGGCAAGACGCTCCCCTCGTTTTAATATTCAGTGCTCTTCTTTTTACCCTATTCTGATAAAAAAGTTAAATATAAAAAAAACTTGATCTTGTTTAAAACATTTTAAGGTCCTTAAGTAGGTTCATTTGCACATAGGATTACGCCGCTTACACGAGGTTAATCGGTTAGTATTGTCAAAAACCTGACTTAATCAATTAACTTTGTGTTAGTTGGTTCACTCTAGGTCGTGCAAGCAAGCTTTAGGAATTAAGTACGAGTAAGATGGAAGTACCAATGCGTAACATGTAAAAAAAAACACCATTATGAAGGTACCTACCTACACAAATAGACAAGCACTAGGTAATAATATATACTAATGTATGTGCAAAAGGAAACCAATAACACTCCTGATCAGCGTTTTTGAAAAAGGCGGACAAATCAATTGTTTTACAAAAATTGACTTTATTAGCTAATTTTCTAAGAATGATTTGTTCTTCCAAATGTACACACAAATATATAAATAAAAAACTGGAGTAATTAATGCAATGCACATTTTTTAAAGCTCTCTTTAAATTCGTATTTTTATAATTCAGGCACAAACAGTTCAGACATATTTACCTATTCTTATTGTCCAGCGCTGGTGCAGAGTTTTACTTGTTCGGTGCATAATCAGAATGCACACGAATTTGTCGGCTGAAGTTAGCGGGATGCATGTGCATGTTTATTGCGCAATTTATAACTTTCTATGAATGCCCATTCGTTCGTAAGGAGCTTAGATTTTCCAAGCATAAAGTTAAAATATTTCTGAGATAGTATGACAGGCTGGTGTGTCATGTTTTTGTTTAAAATTGATGTGACCTTTACTTAATTTTCAGTCTGAACATTAAATTACTGAAAATGAAGTAAAGGTCACTTAAATTTTCTGCACATGGGTTTGACAAGTCAAAAACCTGTATGAGAAATATCTATACAAATTTCTGTTAGGTAGGTATGCTTTTTTAGTAAAATAAATTAGTCCGCCTCTGTTATATTATCAATAACCAATATTGGTTGGTGACAAAGGGAAAAATACCTATCCAATGTATTTAATGTGTTCAAAGATATTATAAATACTAGTATTTATTCAGCACAAGTTTATGTATCCAATACGTCATTATCACATGCAAAAATAGACCGCCTTAAGATCCTCATATCAAAGATGTTACGAAAACCCTTTCGACCCTCAATTTCATAAAGCTGTAAGACCATTATTTGTGTATAAATATACGCCATTTTGTTAAGGAGCCATGATGTATATCTAGCGAAAAGGTTGCGGTCCATCGGAGGTATTTATCGGTCCTTTAGTCCTTTGTGGAACCTGAGACCAGCTCACATGTTCACAAAGGTTCGCCTCGAATATTTCTTGATGTCTAACCTGGTTAAACGGAGGAACGTAAAAAAGTGAAGTTAGAATATTCGATTACGTTTGATCAAAGCAGGTCTAGTCAACGTTTTCTCAAACTGGCACTGACTCATATCAACTATCTATTACAAGTTTGTGAAAATACTATAAGTATAAATCTACGATTTGATGAGTCAAGATGATGTATAGGAATTTCACTCAACCTTACACGACTAGGCTTATAAAGCGACCGTATTTTGTTTTAAAAAGTAATTTTGGCGTAATAACTACGGAACCCTATACTGAGCATGGCGCGACTAAAGCCTGAAATTTCTAAATGAAACAAAAGACGACCAGTCTTCCTACCGCTACTGAAATATTTTAATTCAATTATTCTCATTTAGTTGTCGAATAAAAACTGTTGTGTCAATCCATAATTTGCCCTTAAAATTCTCAGGTCTATAATTACAAAACTTGACTATATTCTCGTTTTATAACAGCGACTCTCACTTTTAAGAACCCTTATCGGTCACTACTGCATAAACTACTATTCCTCCTATTTCATTTTATCTGCCAGCATTGCGTTAGGTGATTGTGAATAGCATCTGACCGTCAAAAGAGCTTTGTGCCGGAGGTTCCATTTATCTTTCGGCTAGGGACTACCTGTTTACATTAAGTACTTCCCTTTGGTACATTATTGAACATCGTCTCAATATTATGGGGCTCCTAATGGGAGGTGGGTAATAAGGTATGATTTAGGGGTATTCATTATTATGCACGAAGTTTCACGATAAGGTTTTACTAAAACTGTTTTTTTATTTGATAACTCCTCCATTCCTCCTGCGGGTGTCGTAAGAGTCGACTAAGGGATTGAAGTGTCACTGACCATATTTGATTAAAGATTGATGATGGGCAGTAGCGTCATCATAGTGGACACATTACTGCGATCGCCAATCCGCTTGCCCAGCGTGGCGATTATGGGCATTTACCTCCTAATGCGTCTATACGCATAGTTAATAGGAGAGGCCTACGTCCAGCAGTGGACTATCATAGGCTGATGATGATGATGATTTGATAACTCAATACGCTCAAAAGACTGTACACTATATTCCAATACTTTAAGTAAATAATTGTACACGGATTTATGAACGTTTCTACAGTCGACGTCAAAGATATCGTTACGGTTTAGGTGCCTAAAATTATATTTACACGACTTTATTGCCTTGACATTAAGGTCGTGTAAATATATTTTTGCGCCTAAACCGTAATGATATCTTTAACGTCGACTGTACATATACAGCTTGCATATTGTCTCGTTCTCAAATTGTGCATAGATAATGTTGGGTGGGTTGCCTAAGATCGAACGCTTCTTTTCGGATTTTGACCAAGTTTGAATTTTTTTCGACTACCTCTCCTATTAATTTATCATAGAATAAAAAAATATCAATAGAGCTTGGATTATAAATAGTTAACTTATCATAGAAGAACGAGTATTGTCAGAGAATCTAATAAAAATACCAATAAGTGCAACATAAGTTCTGAAAAAGTTACAAGAAGTCGTTCAGCAAAAATATGTCTTTAGCTGGTGGTAGAACCTCGTGCAGAGTCCGCCCGGGTAACTACCATCGTCTTACCCGTTAACCTGCCCCTAAATAGTTAGTACTGTTCCGGTTTGGGGGCAAGATAGCCGGTGTATTTACTGGCATAGAGGCAATCCATGTAAGTCCTCAGGGTAGGGCAGCACATAGGCGATTTTTTTGTCACTATGTCTATGGGCCTCAGTTCCCGCTTTCCATAAAGTGGGCTGAGAATTCAGTTGTCTACCTTCGTCACATAAAAAAGCTTAGATTATAAATAACATATCATAGAAGTGTTGTCAGTGAATCGTCTAATAAAAATACCAATACAACGTAAGTTCTGAAAAACTGACAAGAAGTCGCTCAGCAAAAACATGTCGTAACATAATGGACATGTTTTCCGACATAGCAACTCGCTTTAAGATAAGCACAATTTATTCTCTTGACACGAGCTAATAAGGCACTTTACCCCGAGAGATTACGTCAATTTACTATGTAAAAGTGCCGAGACCAATTTGCGAGAGATGTATCAAGGCGGGAGGAAAATAACTCATTTTACACGGGTAAGGAAAGACGACATGCATTTTATTGCAGCGAGAATACGTTTAGTTAAGGAAACCATTTTAGCGCGTGGCTTTTGTTCATTTTCTTTTGTTTTATTACAATGCTCATGATATAAATAAAAAACAACTATCCATGTACTTTTTAGGCTATACATGCTGAAGAGTTATGTTTTTTAATAATCCTTACATGAAGTTCTGGTTAATAATTATGTAGCCAAAAGCCATGCAAAAATTACCTTATAAATTATAATACTTTCGCTCATCTTTTAGAGTTAAGATTCTCTCTAAGTAAGTATTGTGTAATGAATATGTATGTTTTATAACTACACATATTGTAAGTATTGTAGGTAACTATCTATGTATGTAGCTAACAACTTACAATATCGCAATGCCGTTGTGCGAGGAAGTCGCCAGCTCTTCGGTCTCAAGTTACGTCAAGAAGACGTTTCGTGATTTCTTCAAATAAAATGCGTGGAGCATGAGTGGAAAATAATACTCGAAATGTTCCATATCATAATTCAAGATACCTACGTCTCCGTTTCCCAACCATTTATTATGCACAAAGTTAAATATTTTTTACATAGCTATACAAAACTTAAACAATAATATAAAATTACATATAATTGCAAAAAAAAAACTAAATAAAATAAAAAACTACAATAAATCTTATAAAACTACCTTAAACTAAAGGTCTGAACTATATTTACAGATATCCCCAATGCCACTTCCATTTGGTAAAGTGCCCATAAGGCTGGCTGCGTTACCTCGCTGAATGGCAATGCCTATACGTTGAGCGAGGAACGAGCCAGCCCTAGGGTCGCCGGTGGAACGGATGAGCAACGACCTCAGTTTTGTAAAAAGTTTTAGTGCCTCTGGTCCCCAAGGACCTAGAGTCTCAACGGCAAAAGCCGAAAATACGTATGCGTCACCTAAACATGCGTATTTTCGGCGTTTTGCGACTTCGGCATTAGTGGCGGCACTGCCTGCTCTCAAAGACGATGCATTGAGGTGGGACGGCGCAAGGGTGTCCACACAAGTTGCGTCCCAAATTAGAGGTCGTCCCTTCTCCCACGGCAAGAGAGTAAGACCGTCGGGCCTTTTGCCGTCATCGCGCGCTAAACCGTTAGGCTCCAATATGGCGGGCATGTGGACGCTGACTAAGGCCCGTCGGATGATGTCATTGAGGGAGGCGTGGCGGGATAGACGACCAGCGCTTTTAGAGCAGGCCAGGCCGTGGTGGCCGTGGCGATCCACCACTGTACCGCAGTTGCACCGATGAGGCTCAACTAGGTTGGCTCCTAGTCGGAGACCAACCGCTAGACAGAAACTATTGGGGTCTAATAAGTTGCCGAAATTTGCCGATGGGAAAGCGTGCAGCCAGTAACCGGACTCTCTAGCTGAAGTTGCTAAGAGTCGCGCTGTTTCAAGGCTAGACGGGCTATTTTTTAGGAGATCTTCATGTATTCCCCGACATATAGGTTCGTCCCAAAGTTTTTGAGAGCTTGGGCTTGAGGGCAGGTCTTTGCCCGGACAAGCTACCCGCCAAGCGTCCCTGGCCTCAGACAAGCACACTATCTCACAATCACCTAGTGAGGGTTGTAGAATACTGCCCGTGAGAGCTAGTGTGCTGTGTACCGAAGACAGGAACGCCGGCAAGGAGACACATCCGATCAACCTCAGCCCTAGGCCGCCGAACCTAATAGGTAGAGATGCTATCAGGAACATCCTTGTGTCGATTTGTATGTTCACAATTTTTTCAATTTGAGTCCAAAGAATATTATCAATTTTTTCACATAGAGACGAATACTTCCAAAAGGGGCTGCAGCGCATAGCGTAGGTAAATTTGGGGACAAAATGGCAGTACCGCAGAATAAAAATGGCCATATGGGGGTTAATTTTGAGAAGACGGTCTGAAAAAGAGTGGAATTGGTCAATATTTTTGTCTATAAAATTTGGAATAGAGTCGTCAAAAATGGGTGCACCAAGTAGAAAGAGATTTTTTTTTTCTAAAATTTTAATGCCCGGGCAAATATTTTGAAACGACCTTAAGATTTCGCTCCTATTTGCATCATTTGGATCTATATAAATTTCGCATTTGTTTGTATTGAGTTGTAAACCGATGGAGTCAAATTTTGTGCTGATGGAGATGAAATCATTTAAAACTGTGGTAGCGTCACCTCCAAGTGTTCCATCATCAAGGTACCAGATGTTAAAAAGCGATGAGAGGTCAGAGATATGCTGATGGATGGCGAGACTGAAGACAGCTGGACCCAAGGGGTCGCCTTGTTGGCAGCCGGTGGACGACAGTATGGTGTGGCTCCTGAATTTGAGGTTAGAAGGAGTACTGTAACATTGCCATATGTAGGGATAAATATTTGGGGTAGTTTTTAAGACTTCAGAAAGAATGGCCTGTCTATTTACTGAATTGAAAGCATTTTTTACATCTAACTTCAGCAGAACGGAATTAGGAGAGTTAGATAAAAAGGTGCGGCAAGCATGGACTGCAGCTTCGCAGCCACCCTTGCTACCAAAGCCTAATTGAGTGGGTTTAAATTGGGATTCGAGGTCCTCACGTATATATCTGCAGCATACTTTGGAAGCAAGTCGCCTAAAAGTTGAACCTATAGCAATAGGACGTACGCTACCATCTTTCTTGCTAAGGGCGCAAAGGTTAGCTCCGTACAGGGTTTGGCAAATTGTTTCATTTACTTTCCCACTAATCATTAGATTCACTAAACGTGTGAGGCTGGAGAGGAGTTCGCCCGTATTATTGTTGACGAGCAGATCCTTCAAGTGTTGAGGGGTAATGCCGTCCAAGCCACCAGCCGAGCCGTTATTGAACGCCATGACCGCTGCAAAAACGGCGTCTTCTGAAGCGACAAGGCCGGGCAATGTGGTGTCTGGAGGATCTGGAAGATCAAGAAACGAGGGGCCCGGTGGGTGTTTGCTCTCGAGAGCAGCGAGAGTGTCTTGCGAATCAGGGGCGGTAGAGTCGCTCGAGAAGAGCATGCGGGCGGCACCACGTAGGTCCCCATCATTGACTTTAGTTTCAATTTTCTTGAATAGGTTGTGCGAAGGGGGAGGTGGATCGGGAGTGTATGATAACGGAGAGGGTTGAGAACAGTTATTCTTTATTTTCTTTGTTAAAGTTTATGAAGATTTGCGATCTACATGTAGAACGCTGTACGCGAAAGTTAGCAAATTTTCCCAAGTGATTAGGCTATTAGAGTTAACGCAGTCATTTAGTGTGCTTATAAGAGCTTGGGCAACGGCGTGTCTTGCACCTCTAGGTATTCTTTTAATGACAGGATTTGACTCTTTAAAAGCGCTGAGCTTATCCGACAGGGAATTGGGCAGAAAATTGGTTGTATGCACTGACACTGACTGATTGGAGTGGGTTGAAAGGGGCACGGGCTGACTGTTACTAAATTTGTGAGATTTTGAAATGTGTATATTTAAACCTTTACGACCTTTGTATTGTTTATTGTCCCCGCATGAAGGGCAAAACAACAACTCCACTGAGTTGGTGCAGGGCTGGGATGGCATATGGGGATACTAAAAAATAACACGTAACAATTAAAAAACTAAATAAGCTTAGGATATAAAGCTAAAGCCTTAATATTTAGTATAAAAACTAAAAGATATCACACAATCCCGGGCTGGGATGGCATATATACTAAAAAATAACATGTAGCAATTAAAAAACTAAATAAACTTAGGGTATAAAACTAGGGCCTTAATATTTAAATAATATAAAAACTAAAAGATATCACACAGTCCCGGGCTGGGATGGCATATTATATACTAAAAAAATAACACGTAGCAATTAAAAAACTAAATAAACTTAGGGTATAAAACTAGGGCCTTAATATTTAAATAATATAAAAACTAAAAGATATTACACAGTTACAGTCTCGCGCAGTCAATAGGCACGTAAAAAGGAAGCACTGAACACTGTAAAAATAATTATAAACGAATATACTTGCGGAATCCTGTGATTGTGGATCAGTCAATAAAAGTCTATTCTTGAACTATAGGGCATATTTGAGGCTGGCACTCCTCCATCAAACGGTGAACATCGGGAAATGCACTATTGCAACACGCACATTTATAATAGTTTATCTATTTATGGCTGTAGATTTCTATACAAATATTTATTTGTTAAAATTTTCTTTCATGACAGATAATGTCAAACGTCGAGGCATCGGAGGGCCTTCTGTAGACAATGTAGGTCTCCGCAGGGGTCTCCGCAGAGACGATAAAATGATTGCCACTTGTCTATTTCAAGCAAAAAATTTAAAGTACTCGCATCAGGTGTGATTTAATCAATTTTTATAAAATTAATTCGTCTTACTTTTACTGTATAAAATTCCATCTACTAGTAAAAAACAATGTTTCCGCCCGGGATCGAACCGGGGGCCTTCTGCGTGTTAGGCAGATGTGATAACCGCTACACCACGGAAACTTCAAACTGTCTAGTGAATTTAATAATTACTATCAGCGAGTATTTTATTGCTTTTGATTGCTGCAAATCAAGAGGTCATAAATAATTCGACAGATTACAGTACTATCAATGCCTCCGTGGTAACAGATAAAACAACGTGTAGGTATCCATAAATAACAGTTACTACGTGATAATTACCACCTTTATTAATAAGAATGAATTGTCACGAACAAACGGTTTACTAATTATCTGAATAATAGGGATAATCCTATTTACTTGGTTGATTCAACTGTATTTTTTAACTTAATTGTGCAACCAACATTTTGTTAAAAACCAAAAGTTGTCAGCCACCGTAGGCATAGGTAGTGACCCTGCCTACGAAGCCGGAGGTTGCGGGTTCGAATCCCCGGCAAGGGCATTATTTGTGTATTTATTTATCACTAATATTTGTTCCTTGGTCATGGCTGTCTATGTATTTAAGTATCTATATCTATCTATATACAGGGTGGAAAGGGACGACGTTCCTTCCCGCTACCAACCGAGTCTACTAACCATTACGATGAACTTTCAGTATGGGACCAACATCGAAATATTAAAAAAAAAATGAACCCCTCATACAAAGTGAGTGATAAGTTAGAGTTCAATAGTATGGAAAAGACAATTTTCTATGTACGCTTTCGATGTTGGTCCCATACTGAAAGTTCATCGTAATGGTTGGTAGAGTCCCACCAAATTGTCACCAGTGGTAACAACAACCTGGGTACAAGTGGTATCAGTTGTTACCACCAACTGTTTTAGTGGTAAGTGCTACCACTGACGACCATCTGGTGGTAGCAGGGTGCTTAGAGAAGTTGACAATCGCTAACGCTTAATCGTCAATCGTAAACGAAAGGCAGCTAACTGTCTTTGTCGCACTAATATGAAAGTGGGACAGAGAGAGAAAACTACGATACGCTACTAAGCGATTGTGAACTTGGCTAAGCATCCAGGTGGGAATGTTCCCGTCACTAGCCGCTATACAGGATTATTTTTTATTCACTGGCCGAAGTTTAGGCTTTATGACGTCAGAACCAACCCCCCAAAAGTTTGGCCGTGAATAAAAAATCAACCTGTATGAGTATTTTCGTGGTAAGGGTAGGAACAGCACAAGATTACTTTACAGTTTCAGTTTAAGTAGGTAGTTAATTGTTGCGAACTCTAATCCTCAGTTTATTGTGAGCTCAAACTTGAAACTACCTGATCGTTATAACTTCAGGGATGCCGCCACTACAACCTGTAGTCGACAAATACGTGGGCAACATGGTAGTCAAAAATTTTAAGCAGATTTCAATAAATATTTCAATGTTAAATGCATACATTTTACTTATTACTCTCATTAGTCACTGAAATGATGATGGTGGTGATGATGACGATGATGATGATGATAGATCTCCTTAGAATAATAATTACTAACATATTATTATGCGATAATAACATAGATAACATAGTAATGCCACCGACTGTGCAATTTTCGATTGTGAGATCGACCAACCACGTACACTTCATTTTATACGACTGCACAGACAAGCCTATAATTTCGCAACTATGAATCAAGTTTCCGTGGTGTAGCGGTTATCACATCTGCCTAACACGCAGAAGGCCCCCGGTTCGATCCCGGGCGGAAACATTTGTTTTCGTTCTTTTTTTTTTAATTGCTGCATCACACGAAAAAGTGCACCGATGTTCCGTGCAATCCGTACAAACACGGTTTTTCTCAAAATTGGGGATTTATCAAAGTCTTCTTTCGTCACCAGGGAAATCAAAAATTGCTAAAAAAAAATAACTAACCATTCGGAAGAAAACTCATCGGAATATACACGAGTTTGTACGGGACAGCCTATGGAATGCTCCTATTATCACATATTGTTATAGCAAAGAGTACGATATATTATAAAACAAATTGACCACAACATTGAGTTACAACTTGACCACAAGCAGAAAATTAACAGAGAGAAAAGAGCATAAAAGTAAAATCTTTCTCTAAGACTAAGCTAATCGGTCTCAACAGCCAAACAGTTAAAACATATTGCACAATTTTACTGAGCAATTAAAATGATGTAGATCAAAAAAAATATTATTATTCTTTCGCTTTTGCTACAATTTATTAGAATTCCGTATTTTTTGCAATTAAATTTAGTAAATTACATAAATTAGGATTCTAACTATTATCGTTCAAAAATGCTCCGAAATGTTTGACTTGGGAGAAAACCAACCATATAGTCGGCGTGATTAATCCGAGTATGTAATTATACTCATACAAAATTGCTAATTTCTTGTACTTTCGGCGAAGTACCTATGCTGCGAACAGACAGACAGACTGACAGACGGTTCCTTAGTTTACTACAAAACCCTAAAAATGTGAATCGGTTCACGATTCATACATTTATTTAAAAACACAATCGAATTGAGAACCCCCTCCTTTTTAAGTCGGTTAAAAAGAAAGATACTTCGTGCTCGATCGTAAACAAATTTGTTAAACAACCAAAGCAATAAATATCAAAAATATAAAAACATGCGGCGATTGTAAATAAGCCTTAAATAAAACTGTGAAAATATCTGTCCAATATCGGATAACGTTTTGAAGCAAAACAACCGTCAAAGGGAACCTCATATCGGTTTGCCACAAAGTCTGTTCCTAGAATTTTAAATTTCGAATGCTAGGAAAGGGTGTGTTGCTATGCTTTCCAGGCAAACTGATATATCAAAATATATTTCCAGTGCTCGACCGCTATGAAGTCAATCCTGACAGCTGTCAGTTCCATACATTATCAGTTTTTTTTTTAATGTTTTTGGCTTGGATACTAGTCCTTTAAGCCAAACATTATCTGTCAAACAATGTCACTTTTTGCCTTACCCTTACCTTTCGGCTTAACCGTAGATCTCAAATAAGTAGGTATTTATGAAGATAAAGATGGGCGAATAAACTTTTTTTTGTCTGTTATTGCCATGGTTACGGTCTCCTGAGTCACGCTAGTTTGGGCTCATGCATAAATCATGTGATGTTTTTTTGGCTACTTTTTGACCCCCCCCTCCCCCATGGTGATGTTTGGTGAGTTTCTTGGCTAGACCCCCCCCCCCCCCAGCAGTCTCACGTGTATTTTTGTCATTCAACTTTTCACGTTCGCTAGCCGAAATTGACAATATTTCTTAGTTTGTTCATCGTAAAAAAATACACGTGAGGTCTCCTTGTACCCCCCCTCCCCTACCGTGATCTTTCGTGATGTTTTCTTGGACCCCCTCCCCCCCTATAGGACCTCGCGTGATTTATGCACAAGCCCTTTTATGCATAATTTTGCTATTTAAACTATTCAAACATACATTTGAGCTTACCGTGGGACTGGGTCGATTTGTGTAAGATGGCCCAAGATATTTTTTTTTATTTGCTGTTTCGACTTAGTATATGAAAAAAAATCCGGTACCGTTGTATTTCTTTTTCACGCTAGATTTTAATCCATAAATGAGAAATTCAAAACAAAACATCATCTCATACAAAAATCACAACTCTGTCACGTTTTTAGCGATACAAAATAAGACAACGAAATGAATTTTGACCCACCTAATAACAGGATATCACTACATAGTATAAAATCACTTTTTCTGTCCCTATGTCCCTTTGTACGCTTAAATCTTTAAAACTACGTAACGGATTTTGATGAGATTTTTTTCAATAGGTAGAGTAATTCAAGAGGAAGGTTTTTTTGTAGGTATAGTACCCGTGCGCAGCCGGGGCGGGTCGCTAGTTTAATTATAAATATTCGATGTCATACACCAAAGAAAAAACGATCAAGATCACCAAAGATTGGGGTGTTTTTTCTTTGGTGAATGACATCCAATATTTATTATTTGTCTAGTTAATACTAGACTAGTAGTGTGACTACTGGGGAAAAAATTAAAGCACAAATTAGTAGATTAATAATTTGATTTGTGTTTTCACAATACGTTTAGGATATTTAATTTTATAGGTTCCTCTTTCATTACTTTTATTGAATATTGAATGTTGAGTTCAAATTAATTTTGTACATAGCCCTGTCGCGTGCCTGACGCTCTCTTGGTAAGTTAGTGAGTTTGAACAGTTGTTTTCAGTCGTTTTCATTTGAAGTAATTATTGTTTCAAGCGACCTCATTTAAGACCTATTGTTTGATAAAATTCATACGGTTGAAATTCGGTTTTGATTTAATCGTAACATCCTTTCATTGCTTTCAAGAGCTCTATTTCAAAATACAAAATAATCAACCCTTTCTCCAATCAGTGTATTCATTTGGATATACATTATACAGGGTGTTTCCATGACCCGGGCTTTTACGAAAATGGTTAATAACACACTGTATACCATATTCAGAATAGCCCAGGTCAAGTAACTACTACATGCTGAGTGTCGAGCAATTCAAAAAATAATTGATTCCTCGGGTATTGGCATTTCTATTACAAAGTTGTACATCGAGATTTTCTAATGTCTGATTGTATTTTTTGGCGGTTTACTCTTAAGATGTTTTTTTTTAACTGGCTGAATGTTGTATTTTAGTGATATATACTATATTCTTTATATTATCTACATCAAAAATAATTTATAATCAAACAGGCCACAAAAACCATTCAACAACAAATAGTTGTGATAAATAAATACACAAATAATGCTCTCGCTGGGATTCGATCCCGGAACCTACAGCTTCGAAGGCAGGGTCAATACCAACTAGGCTACGGTGGCTGAAAAAATTTCAAAATGTTATTTTGTTTTCAGTCAAATACAGTTCTTGATACAGTTATTAAAATCGTTTCCCTGCAAGCCCTAGGGCGATTATACACTGCTAAAGCGAAATTGAAATAGAGAGCACAATGACAGTGAATTGCTGCTGCTTGCCTACTGAAGGCGAGTCCTATGCCTTACGCCACCTATGAAAAATGTATTTCCTTAAAATTCTAACGGAAAGATCTTTTTAATATAAGTCTAAAATTTTAACCATAGTTTATTAAATTAACTTGGTTTTTTGGGTATTCCTCTAGTGGGTAGCATCAGTCAATGTAAAAATTTAAACTGTCAAATCTTACGTGTTTCCATGTCAACACACTTAATAAAAATACAGTGCTCGGCCGGGCCGCTATGAAGTTACTGACACCTGTCATTTCAATACAATTATGTGTCAAAAAAGTGACATTGTTGACAGATACTGTCAACAATCACGAGTGACTTCATAGCGGCTGGACATATTTCAGATAATAAGCCGTTATTACTTTGACACCAGACTTAATAAAATCTACTTGGTAACACTTCATATCGTTCACCCTGTATTATATCTATCGTCGCTTGGTACCCACATCATCACAAGCTTTAATTTTATTAAAAGCTTACCGTGGCACCAGGTTGATTTGTGTAAGATGTCCCATGATATTTATTTATTTATTATTATATGGCATGCCCTTAGGTAGGCATATATCAACAGCTTACGTCTATTGGCTGATAGTGTAGGAAGGGACCCGTCTGAAAATCAGCGCTGGGTATATTACCACGTATATCTAGCAAATAGCTGAGACGGGTACCCATTGCCCTTCATTTTATTTTTAATTGTTTAATAATATAATATGGTTACTTTGTTCTTCATCTTATTTATTATTTATTTATTTATGATTACGCTATGTTTAAGCTTGAAAGGATTTTATATGTAGTTTAACAACTTGTGGCAATGAACTTTATTTTATTTTTATTATTTTATTTTATATGCGGAATTATGATGATGAATGTTTCATATAGACGCCCCTGAGCTCTCAGGCGAAGAGAACAGCAGTAAAGTTTCAGCGCTGACAAAGGGTTTAATTATATTGTAGAAAAGCGTCCGACGTGAAACGGAATATTTTTATAAAATGTATGTAACTCGACTAGCTCGGGAATTTCATTTACTGCTATTATCTTAGCTTGTTGAAAAATGGACGAATATCTATAAGCGAGTATATTTGAAACACTGCAGCGATCGGAACTAACTACTTAGGTATGTCATATTTTAAAGCAGACTGCCTGCGACCACGGGTGTAACGTCATGCCCGAAACGTCAGGATATAATTAAACGTAAGTGTACGCGATTAAGACCCGTTTGTCTTTAAAATATGAGTGATAATCGTGAAAGTTTAAATCAATATACTTAGGTATGTGTTCAAAATTCTAACCAAACATATCTATTTTGTGACCCACATATTGTGGAACGTATTGTGAAAACAGAAATCAAATTATTTATTAACTAAATATTTTGATTTGTGCTTTCTGTTTTCCCCAGTAGTCACACTACTTAATACTATATAAATTATAAATACTGGTTGTCATATACCAAAGAAAAAACGACCAAGATCACCATAGCCGCTGTATATGACATCCAATATTTATAATCCACATATTGTGATTCAGACGTAATGTACATTTAAATTTAACAATGATTTACCTATTATAAATCATATTTTTAGTATCTATATCGCTGCTCTGATGTAACACGGTTACATCTTACTTCAGGGCAATTAAATATGGATTAAACTAGTGTCACAATGTTCAAATTTCTAGTTGACGAAACGAAAGTGCAATTTATAGAACCTTATAATATTGGGCCAGCGATAATTGTCATTTCTAAAATGTTGCATCTATAGTACCTACCCAGTAGCTATTTATTGACACAGACTGGCTTAAAGTCCATTTCAAATACGAAGGCCCGATTCCACTTGACAAATTCATTTGGCGTCAAAAATAGGATCAGTGACTACAAAAGATACCCAGCCAGACCCTTTTGTGGCGTGATATTTTTTGCATACATCGGTGTACAACACATGCCAATTTGTAGTGGACCAATTAAATGACAAAACTTTGGAGTGGCATCGGGCCTTCGTATTTGAAATTGACTATAACATCAGTCTATGGATAAAATAAATGATTAGTGGTGTCTAATTACAAGGAAATCTAGCAATATACGATACCAGTGACGAAGCGGAAGTGCATGCATTGCGGATTGCGGAAGTGAACACGCCATCACGTGATTAATAGCCGATGTAAATTGCGAATCAATGTCTGTAAGCTTCCGGCTTACATTGTGTAGTTATTTGGCTAATTCAACCATCTATAGGTCATCATCAGCCTATTCGAGTCCACTGTTGGAAGCCTCTCCTATTACTTATGCGTATGAACGCAGCTGTTAGGATATAATGCTCATAATCAGGGTTCGAATATCTCGTAGCACGGTAAGACGTTAGAGAATCACGGAGTCGATTATAATATAAAAGTCAACTCATACTCACATACTCATTCCAAAGTTCATTATAAACGAAATAAATATAATTTGCAATTGAATTAAACTATATTTTAAATGAAAAAAGACTGTCACACTATGTTGTACATTACGTAAAAAACCACGCAAACAAAAAATATTATTAACTAAGCTTCTAGTTTGTAATATCCATAAAACACGTAGATAAAACGAAATTAAGAGAATTTTTGACTAATTGCCGTACATACCGTGATCATCATCAGACTGATAGTCCACTGCTGGACGTAGGCCTCTCCCATTAACTATGCGTATAGACGCATTAGGAGGTAAATGCCCATAATCGCCACGCTGGGCAAGCGGATTGGCGATCGCAGTAATGTGTCCTCTATGATGACGCTGCTGCCCATCAACAATCTTTTATTAA
The DNA here is from genome assembly GCA_025490895.1 of Thaumatotibia leucotreta. Classification (NCBI taxonomy): domain Eukaryota; kingdom Metazoa; phylum Arthropoda; class Insecta; order Lepidoptera; family Tortricidae; genus Thaumatotibia; species Thaumatotibia leucotreta. Next base: position 40,971 of record JALPQI010003156.1, on the reverse strand, counting down.
ATAATGGTAAGTGACACTTCAATCCCTTAGTCGACTCTTACGACACCCGCAGGAGGAGTTGGGGTGGTGACAAATGTATTCTTACTGCCGTCACCACACCGGCTAATGTTTTTCATGAACGAGTGGGCAATGCAAATGGTTGCTCGATACACGTCAGTCGCAACGCAAACGCATAGTCCCCGCGTGGACAATGTGTGACGAACGTGTCGAGGTTGACCTTTAGTGCACGACGCGTAGAACACTCGTCGTGCACACTTTATCATTTTTAAATTAAACATAGAACATAAAATGACATAGGGCTGAAATTTGATATAAAAATACATATTGGTCGAGTCGCCGATGAGTTGTAATAATGTGTGAAACACTTTAATCTTTGAATCGAACCAAATTACTTTGAATAGTCTATAAAGTAGTGCATCCGGAATCCACTTGTTAGTCAGTACATCTGAAAACGACTCTGTTGTATAGACCTTAAGGTTTAGTATTCTGATTTTCATTGCGATATAAAAACTGCCTATACTGCATCCGTTGCTGACGTTTCCGTATTGGCAATTTTTAGCTTTTGATTCTTTTTAAATACATTTTCGAAGGTTTTTTCATACGTCAGTCGTAACGGCTCAATCTAGTCATTGTTAATTCTCTACAACTTTGATGAGAGGAATATACACAATATTGCTTTTACTCGTACAGGTATTCGTATGTTTTATACATTTGAGCGATATTGAAAATGTTTTTCAATTTCGGAGGATTGGATCCAGAATTACTGAAGTTATGTTTTACAAGGCCTTTTAATAATTTCTGTGCTCTCAATAAAGTGATCTTATCTACAATATACGATTATATAATATATGGAAATCAAAATTATACGTAACTATATAATTTTGACTATTCGAAGTGGAAGAAATCAACTCTTTTATTTAGTATACACCGTGTTTTTATTGATTTCCGTTAAATTAAAAGGAAGCTTATTTAGGTCAAAAATGATCTATTTCTCTAAGAAACTAGTGTCTTAACTCTTACTGTTATTGAATTATTAAAAAAATAAGTTTAATAACTGAACAAGTGTATTGCAACCTTTATTACATCCTAATGTTACTTATGTTGACATGTGCCGTCAGCAGCCGTCAGTCGCCCGAGATCTTATTTTTAAGGTTCTCTCACACTTACCATTACAATTATTATGTATGAAAACGAAAAAAATTTTTTTTTTCAACCAGGCAACTTCTATTAATGTTCCAAGTAACCTGTCCAATTTAACGGAAATCAATAAAAACACGGTGTATTTCTAAAATAACAAGATCAAAGTTACATTCGCATGAAAATTTTTTGTTGTCTTACAATCTATGTAATTGAAACTATTGAAAGTTAAAACTAACATGTATGTATAATGGCGATATCAAAAATCGTTTTGCGAGTTTATTGAATGAAAACTAATGAAACGTCTAGAGGAGTGTTCAGGGAATGACGAACAGACATTGTCGCTGTAATTTGAACTGCCTTGAACAAACGACTATACTCTCACATTTTAGTTACTTCGTTTATTTTAGTATAGAAATTAAAGCAATATCTCAATTTAACTGTTTAAACGTTGAAACTTTTAACGGTATTTTTTTCATTTGATTTTAGAATTCGAAGAACTTAGTCTGTCTTCTAACAATAGAAGGAGCGTTCTCATTTTAAAGCGACGAGTTGAAATGGGACTTGGTATGAATATTACTACATAGTAATATTCATACCAGACACACACAGAATAAGTTGGTATGTACATACATACCAACATTTATTACGAACTAGGATCCGGTACCTAGTATATATTGGAATAAAAGGGAAACGGAGAAAAACATAATTTTGTATATAAAAAACGTACACGCTATATAAAGTTGACGCCAGTATAAAAACAAAAAACGAATCCTTGTATTATTTCATAATTACGCACTTTCAGAATACAATCTTGTTCTCATCACCAACTCAAAACCTTAAACCTTCGGTCCACATACATTTTTAGTGAGAATTATCGATAATTCTCTGTATTAACGTTCTCTAACATCTGGTTGTTTACACTTTTTTTATTTTCGACTGACGAACAGTTTTATACAGGGTGTTTGGGATAACGATGTAGGAATTTCTGGAGGTGGTAAAGGAGACTAATTGGAAGAGTTTGAACCCTATTTACCTTAGTCCAATATGTGACAGTTTTTTTTTAAATCACGTTTTTCAAAATGTTTAGTTTTATACCAAAAATTTACTTAAAAAGTTTAATTTAAAACAAAATATGCAATAAATAGCATTGATTTTTTTATAATTAACATAACAATTAGTTGAGTAATAAATAAAAAAAAAATTGAACTCCCTCTTGCCACACACAACATTTTTTTAAATAATTTTTCTAGTTCATCATTACTGATTTCTAACAGTAAATTAAACTTTATCGGCCTGTGAAAAAAAAAGTAGTCGGGATATGAGTCTTCCTATTCGTGTAAAAACATGCTTGATTTTCTAGGTTTTGATTACAAAAAAAAGTACAACAAAATAGCAATTAGTTTAAAAGTTATCGTCGATCAATTGTTGAACGCCGTCACCAAACAAAATAAGTTTCTTGTAGTTAGTAGGCAAGTGTGAGTTCAATTTTTTTTATTAAAAAAAAACTGTCACATATTGGACTAAGGTAAATAGGGTTCAAACTCTTCCAATTAGTCTCCTTTACCACCTCCAGAAATTCCTACATCGTTATCCCAAACACCCTGTATAAACTCCAATATAATAAGATGTATCTATTACTTAAACAGTATCACTCCATAGTACGAGTACATCATTCGTAAAAAAAAGTATAAGTATAAAGTTTTCTATATGGAAGAACTTCCCTAGCTCCGCTTCAAGATGACATTTCACGTGATCCTCCTTCCAATTTCTCTTAAATTCCCAAAAACTAATAAAAAGTCCTGCCTCGCATCATAAAAATTTCACCAACTCGGCAATCTCGCTACGTTCTCGTCCTCAATTCGACTTAAGTTGTTCCAACTGCTACTTTTCTACTGTCGACAATGCAATTCAATATATGCGTTCTAAAATTTTCAAAGTATTATCAATCTCAATGACAGTAGTTCGTTGCTTGCGCACAGCAGTGTTATTCACTAAGGAAACCGCCTTGCTGTCAGCGCTGTGTCAGCGCTGCGGCAGCGTCGAGCCTAAAAACGGTATTCACTAATGTACTTCAAACGACACTAGTGCTCGGCGACGAATGCGGCGTGAGCTGGAACTACACTGCGTCGAGAGTTTGACGTTTAATCTACGAACTTCGTATTCTCTAACTAAAAACAGCGACGAACTCGCCTACAACCTCGCTCACAGGCTCGATTCCTAATGTCAAATCAAACAGCTAGGATTTTAGACAAGGCTGTCTCGACGTCGAGCTCGTTGACGAACGCAGCGTCGAATGTGTGAATAAGAGAATAGCATAGCAGTATTATCAAACCGAGATCAAAAAGCGATTCGAAAGTACTAATGACACGACATTTACCAAGAAAAGAGTTGTTTATAGATGTAGTGAGTGATTAATTAATCTATTGTCTGTAAGTCTCTGCACTTAAACTATGAATATATGAATATAACTATGAATATATCCTAAATTGACTTAGACACTGTTGTGTCAACAGTACTTTGGAATCCCATTCTAGGCGCGGTTTGATAATATATCGCCGCGAGATAGACTATCCGTTGCTCTTTGTTAATATGGGTAAGGTTGTCTCCATAATTAGCTCCGACAGCTCCGAATTATATTAGCAAGTAATAGAGGCAAAAAATGTTGTAGGTAAATGTCTATTCAGAACTATCGATATTAACCTGAACGTTTCGGATATGTATTCGTATCTTCCTTGCACTTTTTCTTTTTCATCATCATCATCATCCGCCTATGATAGTCCACTGCTGGACGTAGGCCTCTCCTATTAACTATGCGTATAGACGCATGGTAAATGCCCATAATCGCCATGGGCAAGCGGATTGGCGATCGCAGTAATGTGTCCACTATGATGACGCTGCTGCCCATCATCAATCTTTAATCAAATATTGGTCAGTGACACTTAAATCCCTTACCATAACTATAACCCGCGTATGCTTTAGTTTTCTTAACTATTTAATTATTATAAATATTTATCATTAAGTATAATCACAAGTTACAAAGCTTAGTCGAAAGAGCCATACAAAGAGCAAAATAATACGTACATCCCACAATGTCGTAGCAGATGTGCTTACCATAGAAAAAATCAACTGCGAAAGACTGGTTGTCACGGGATTCGTACCCGCTTCCTCTGGATTGCCGGTCCAACGTGCTTCCAATTAAGTACACCAGACTACCTTCCGTCGATCACAGCGAATTTAGTCAATGGTATTGTGAAGCTAATCACTAGCGACATCTGTACGTAGTGTTTCGAAGGTACTACAACCTTAAGCCACTGAAAGACGTGTGTCTACCACACACACGTACATGTTAAATTGGTTTCTAAAGAATTTGTCTCGCTTCTAATATCATGGACGATGGGAATGCGATCCACTAATTAAAAATACCTAAGGAGGTGCGAGCTTCATTTGCTGCGGGATTAATTGAACCAGCGATAAAGTTTTCCAGTAGTCTGAAACGACATCGGTTTTTAAGCCTGAAGCTGAGTAATTTCGCTGCCATCGCACTTTTACGAGTATGACATCGGTTACTCGTGAATTCTGGCGTTCAGTCCATCACTCCTATTGTCTGTTGACTGATGCCAGACGAATTTGAACTGTGTCTTTAGTGAGATTGATGAAAAATTACTGAGTGCTTACGCTGCGTACACTGAGTAAATATTGCGGCTTTTGAATAAATAAATACGGGGACTCGAATATTTATGACTATACGATTGGCAAGACCCCATCTGAGTTGTTGTGTTACTACGAGACCCAGCACGTGCCTCCAGGATTCTTGGCCAAGTTGCCAATCGCTAACGCTTACTTTCCGTCTGTCACTCTTTCTTATTAGTGCGACAAAGACGGCTTGCCTTTCGTTTACGATTGACTATTAAACGTTAGCGATTGGCAACTTGGTTAAACACCCTGATCGTCTAACTGCTAAGCAGCGAGAATTAACGTGTTACCAACGTGACCAACCATGTTTTAAATGTAGCTTCGGCTTGTGAGTTTTTGATAGTTGTTGTATGGAAGGGACACATCACGATTCAGTTTAGGCCCTAAACTGAATCGCATTATTAGATCGTGGTAGCACCCCAGTTATTTAAATGTCATAATAATAGTTTGCCTCCATACAATTCTTCCTGTAAGATTCTGTACCCTAGAACATTACGTCTACAGTGTCTACACTCGATTAATGAGAGGTCTTCATAAAGCCGCCATTTTATTTCCTTCACCAACAAGCAACATTATTTATTAGCCTATTTCCAGTTGCCTTCATTCCTTTTAACTTCATTTACTGGCTGTAAATAACGAGATTATTGGAACTGAAATTAAAGCTTCCGCGCCGATAGTCCTTTGTATGGAAGTATATCGGTTTTAACTTTTGTTTTAAGGGCAAAATTGTGCACGAATGGGTTTGAGTCTTTTCGGCGAATTAAAATAGGCACTCGCGGTCAATGAATAGCATGAATACGGGTCAAAGGGGTTACCATGACGTACGGGAGTGACAAGGCTATACGAGTCGTATATGTCTGTCCCTTTCCCTGAACCTAAACTGAATCACATTAGTACGTCATGGTAACCCCCTGGTGTAATTTTTGAAACCTTCTCGACTACCACGACGTGTCCTTCTACGTGCAGTAGCGAATGCGAGAAGGGATGTTGGGAGGCCATTGCTTCGCTTTAAAGATTGGTCCCAAGAGGGACATGACGACATGACGGCCTTTAAAATTGACCATTCGGAGACGCTTGCAGAGAATCGGATTGAGTGGTGAAAAAGCATTGGGGACGGTCGGAAGTATTACGATGGGTTCGCGACCTTAGCTGAAAGAAGGGAAAAAGTCACCTTGGGGGCATGTTACCATCAGACACGAACTTCCCTTGTCAGTCTTGTGGCAAAGTTTGCCGTAGGCATAGTTAGCCACCAAAAGCGATGTCTTCAAGGCATTTACATCTAAAATCGGCTGAAATAGATGCAAAGTCCAGTATGCGTGTAATTTTTCACACAAAATAATGCAAACGAGCCGATTTCAAAGACAGTCTTCAAATATGTATGTATAAGATAGGTAGAATCCTTTTTATCATCAAATTATATTGTCATCATCATCATCATCATATCAGCCGAAAGACGTCCACTGCTGAACATAGGCCTCCCCCAAAGATAGCCACAATTATCGGTCCTGTGCCACCCGCATCCAGCGGACTCCTGCGACCTTAACCAGGTGATCATCAGTCTACCTTGTGGGGGGCCTACCCGGATTATATTGTAATTTCTCTGAATTAATCAAAAAGGCAAAAAGGGTCGTTAGATCGATATGTGTAGGCAAATCTTTGGAGTGTTTAATAAAACCGCGAAAAATGTATGGGAAAGGGTAAATCATGACTTGCTATTTTAACATCTACGGAGTTATCTGACGATAAATAAATAAATATCTTGGGACATTTAACACAAATCGACTTAGTCCCACGGTAAGCTCAATTAAGGCTTGTGATGTGGGTACCACAAAATTAGTGGTTTTTGGATGCGATGGTAGATCAGGGAAATTCCAATAGAATTTGATATTAAATTAGGTTCCACTTATACTTTAAGCTGTCTAAAAATCTATTCGTCAGCTTCCGTAGCCTAGTTGGTAGTTACCCTGCCAGCGAAGCTGGAGGTTCCGGGTTCGAATCCCGGTGAGGGCATTGTTTGTGTATTTATTTATCACAAATATTTGTTCATTGGTTGTGGCTGTCTATGTATTTAAGTACCTTTATGTATCTATCTATTATATATATCGTCGTTTGGTATCTTAATTAAGCCTTAATTGAGCTTATCATGGGACTAAGTCGATTTGTGTTAGATGGCCCAAGATTTTTTTTTATATATTTATTTGAACGCTGATTTCATGATAACATGAACATGAATGTCAAATAAATGTCGTATTTCGTTCTTTTTCGTATTTTCTATGAAAAATTATACCCGACCCGTATTTTTTGACCGAGAGTATAGTATTAAACGAAAATTTATCGAATGAATCGAACTGAGATTAAAGCTCTTAATCGGAAACTATATCGGTTTTTAAACCTAATGCCATTGTTGGTGAATGAAAGAACCGGTTCTTTTGTCGGTTTATCGGTTTTGCTGCAGCTGGGAATGCAATGAGGTTTTGAAGAAGTGACTCCAAGCCGAAACAATGGAATGGATAAAAGAACAATAGAAATGTAATGAAAAAACTAGCAATGTTCGTTATAGATATTTCATTTTTGGCAGAAGTTGCTAGCTTATCTTCTCTAGATGGCGCTGTTGTCATAATAGTACTTATTGAGAAATTGAATTGGTGAAATGAGAGTTCATGAGTTGTTACCTTTCGTGTGCTGCAAATATTTTTTTCGGATCCACGTTCCAGCACACGAATGCTTAATTCATGTACAGTCAAAGGTAAAATATGTTTGTAAAAATGCTCAAAATATTATTATTTCCCAGTGCACTTTAATTCTATGTAATAAGAACGTCTTAACATATTTGTAAGAGGATTCTTTCGATATTATATACTTTTGCACGAGTAATTCTTTATTAGGTTAATAAATACATTCTTACAGCAAATTAATACGGGTAATTGAGTGCCCTGCAAAAATTGTATTTAATGACCCTAGTTATTTTATTAAATAACTTTCACATTGTACCGTTCATAACATTATATCAAATTTGATGTATATTTTTGTATCAAAATTTTACGCCGCATCGCGGTTGATTGAACATTGTGATGACGCCCTTTCATAATTTTACGACCATTGTAACTCACAATATTACAATCCATATTTCAATTTGAGTATTGTTTTTACACAAATTATCACAAACAAAAGGAATGAAGTACCAAATTCCATACTACCAACTCCCAAAAAATCGGTACCGGCCAAAACGTTTTCCCTTTGAAGAACAATTTCACACGACATACGATACCTGTAGCCGTACTATGGGTTGGAAAGTAAAGGATACGTTACGTTTTACTCGATAGGTACATAGGTACCTAATGCATTCTATCGCGCTCGTACTGACATATTGGAATGAGAATTTCTGGATTAAATCCCGTTTCTTTCCAAAAAGCTTGTTTTTTCCGGATTTTTTACGAAAAAATTCATGAAATTTTCCACTTTAATTTTCAACTCTAAACCTAGGAAAATTAGGTCTAATTTTCAATTATACCAGGAGAACGCGATGTCACCGAGGACAAATCAATTGAAACAGATGGCAAGGGATGACAGTGACAGTGACATTGATTATTTCTGTAAAATCCCGAAAAAACGAAAAAAAAACGAAATTTTCATACATTCTCGAAAAAAACAATTTGATTTTTTCCGACATTTTCAACGCTAAACTAGCCGTACGCTGTGTTGGAAAATAAAGGATACGTTAGGTTTTACTCGATATATTACGCGTTCTATCGCGCTGGCACTGACATATTGGAGCGAGTGCGATGGCTTGCTTTACGTATACGTATCGAGTAAAACCTAACGTTACCGATACTTGCAAAGTCACGGTACGGCTATTGAGCGGCACTTTTATTTCGAACAGGCGGCAGATGCCAAATTCACTCCAGTACCTTTGAAAAATCCCGGGCGGGACTTTAAACGACTAGGTACCGGGGAAACACTGAGCTATACTGTTACTAGTGTAGGAAAAAAAGACTTATAGGCTGTTGGATGTGCTATTGGCTGCGTTGCGTATCCAGTTTATGGTACAAGTCTAGGCACATGAATATTTCACAATACAGCAGGTATGTAAACGTGATAAAAACACTTCAATTTCATTATAATTCATTAAGCTAGATAGCCCAGATAGATGGGCTAAAATAGCCACGGAATGGGTGCCACAAGACAGGCGAGCAGCTGGCAGACCCAGGAGGAGGTGGAGGGACGACCTGGACGCGCATCTCAACGGCTGGCCGCAGATTGCTCACAACCGGGACGATTGGAGACTTAGGGGGGAGGCCTTTGCCCAGCAGTGGGACACTATATAGGCTTTAATAATAAATAATAATAATAAGCTGAACACTTTTAAAAACAGTGTTGACTGCACGGTAGTTGCGAAAAGATTCATTTAAGTGGATTGGATACCGTAGAACAAAAATTTGTACATTTGGATCAAGTCTTCGATATTGATAAAAAATGGTAGGCTGGTAGAGTCCATGATGCTGAGCAAATTCCACCGCATTTTGAAAGGGTACAAACTTTTTGACAATTACTCAAGTCCCAATTTTTTTCGTTTTGTCCAAGTTTTTTTGAGAAGTTGTTGCATATGAATAAAGGTGCGTTTAAACCAAAAGAGCATTCGCTGTTCTAGCGCCCGTTCTACGAAATCAACCAATCACGTTTTGTAGTGTACCGATCGAATTTCGTAGAGTGGGAGGTTCGAACAGCGAATGCTCTTTTAGTTGGAACGCACCTTTACACGATTAATACAACAATTACACCGTAAAATGGAAAATATTCGATTAGCTTTTAGCCTATAGTTAGATGGTTTTATGGTATGCACTCTTGCAGTCAAAAGTGTCATTCTGAACGAATGTCATGACTGTCACTAACGAATAAACTAAAAAATGAGTTGCTTAAGTTAAGCGGACACAAATTAGGAAGAAGGCCCACATTTCAATATGAATATCTTACAATAGTATAAAACGCATTATTCGAGGAAAAAAAAATATTTCAGTTGTACTACTTAGACCGTGCAGAAAAGTATTTCGGAAGTGTCATTTTCAGTTCATCAGTTAACTTAAAAATAACACATTTTGAATATGCATTGTATAGTACATTTTACATTACGATGCAAAACCAAAAAAATTAAGTTCAAAACGAGTGGAGATAGTGAGATCGTACGACGTTTTCCAGTATACTTATATTATAGCACTCCGAAGATTTCGACCTGACATAAAATGAACCCCTTCTCGAACTTGCGCGGAAAAAAAGCGCCATAATGATGTACTGAAAAGTATATTTTGTGATTAGTTATACATTTTCATTATGTTTAACTGCTAATATTTCACTGTAATTAAAATCCACACGCTTATAATTCGTATTAAAATAATCCAAATATAATCCAGCATAGTAATATACTCCGGAAAAGCTCATAAATTGTACAAAATAAAACATTATAAGCACTATTCTTTAACTCTTTTCAGCCAGTATTCAGTAACAAACCAACCACAGCACGATGTTCGAAAATCATAAATTGAACACTCAATTCGACACCATTAGCAGTCTATCTCGCTCTCATCAACATACCAGAATGCCATACCTAAATAAGCCAAATGCAAAAGCCAGTGCAAAATGTGCATAGATCATTGAGTACGGAAATAACTAGAGAAAAAATAGAAGTAATGAGCAGTCGTACACCTGTAAGTTCTTACGTAATAGGGATGGAGCTATACTAAGGAATGAGCGGTGAATGTCACTATCTCATTCCTTAGTATAGCTTCGTGCTTCGTTTTTTCTCTGTTATTGCCATGGTTACGGTCTCACACGTAGGTTTTATGAAAAATTATGCTACGTGAACTATGCGAACATTCATTTTTCTGGTGTTAATAAGCCACCTACAAACATGGACTACATGCATGTTTGCATAGTTTAAGTAGCATAGTTTTGCATAAAACCAGCCTGACTCAGGAGACCGTAATCGTGGCAATAACATACAAAAAAAGTTGATTCACTCAAATAATAGGCAGTAGAGAAATAGAAATGAAATTAAATGAATTTATTAGCACAAAACATAACTTAAAATTACATTACATTAAAAACAACGATATCAAAGTTGTGCCAAAGGGTCCTCACACAGCTTGTTGTTACGTTGTGCACCGCAGGGCACACTCCAATTTGATTTTCAGAGTGAGGTCCGATAGTGATATCAAAATGAGATTAATCTATGAATGTCTATTGCCGCTTCTGACAACGCAAACTGGCTGTACTGCGATCTTTGTCCGAACGCAGAGGACTGTTACGTTCATTGTGTATTCATGCCATCGACTACATTTTTTTAGGGTTCCAACGAGTGACAGCCGGAACCTATTAGTAGGATTACTGATTATCTTCTGTCTGACAGAATGTCCAAGTCTTTATACAGAATCAATGTCTTTCGCATGATAATATTTACCTACGACATAACATTGACATCTAAAACTACGCAACGGATTTTGATGACATTATTTTTAATAGGTAGAGTAATTCAAGAGGAAGGTACCCAACTAGCAAAATTTCGTCATATAATCGTTGCGGAAACGTAACATATTCAGGCTTTTAGCTTATGAAATTGGTCATAAAAACGTAATAATTACGTTTATATAACGCGATTTGGGCCCATATTACTCAGCTTTTTAGCCATATAAAAGCAATTTAACTGAAACTGCCACCACTTATTAGTCATATAATAATCATCGCCGTGACCACTTTGTAGCTGTATAATAGCGACTTATATAGCTTTTATATGACTTTTAATCATATAAGAGCCATATAACCGTTGAGTTAGTTATTTATTGATCATATAATTGCTACTTATATGCCAAATTTGTGGAATAAAAGTGTCCAGCGAAACTAAACAGAAGACGGATTGACAACTTGCTCGTGCATATAATTTTGTTAGTGCTAGCTGGTGTAAACAAAATTAAATCACTTAATGCCGTTGAGTATGTTTTGACAGAGCTATCTAAGTAATATATGACCATGTTATAATTGGCATTATAAATTCTACCTAATGGAGAAAATGTATTGCGAATACCACTTTACTGATAAAGTATACTATATTTAGTAGTAAATAATGAACGCGCCACTTTAATTATTAGTTATTACAATATAAATTAAATAAATATTTTTAATTATTACGAAGGAAACTACTATATGACATGTATACGATTAACATATCATATAACTGCTTTGTATTAGTTCTTATATAGCAAGTTTAGTGGTTTAAGCGCCATGACACCTACAGGTAGATACGTTAATCATATAAAAGTAACAGCTGAAACCAAAAAGTTCTATAATAGCAATTATTTTTTCATTTACTCGAGCATAGGTCATATAAGATGTAATTATTCGACAAATAGTCAAGTAAGCGTCATGTAAAAGCAGTATACTCAGCATTAATCTTATATGACTCTTTAGTCATAAAAGATGTCGAGATGTTGAATAAAACACTTTTATAAAACAAGATATATAATTAGCTGTTATATGACTTCATTCACAATAGTCATATAATAGCAACTGCGTTACGTTTACTCGACTTTTTCTCACAAGTCATAAATCAGCCATATAAGTTTTTGCTACTCGGCAAAAGAGTCACATAAGCGTTTTATAAATGTGTCTTTTTCAGCAACTTCTTATATGACATCTTATACGATTATTACGCTATTACTGTATAAGTTGGCTTTATACGACAGGTACTGTGTAATTTGCGTTTATATGACTTTTATACGACATATTGCCGTATAAGCTGGCTTTACACGATAGGTACTGTGTAATTCGCGTGTATATGACTTTTATACGACTTATTAGCTGAGTAAGCTCGATGTTATATGATTGTTTTGCTAGTTGGGTATTTATGTAGGTATAGTACCCGTGCGAAGCCGGGGCGGGTCGCTAGTAAACTAATAAATAAACAAAAATGTGCTCGCACTTGGTCAGTTTTCCATTCGTAAATATTTTTTTCATTGGCGATGACCCTGTCGTCACAGTATTTCGCAGCGGTTTGCAAAGCTGTCGTGCATGGGATTATTTCGGATTATTCTTTTATATGTCTGAACGACATGCTCGTTTCACTTTACTTTATTAAGGTATGTTTCATCAGAATCATTAGTGTAAAAATGGGATTATCCGCCTTAAAAATATGTTCGTTAATTTTCATTACATTGGGTCGTTTTTAGTTTTATTATTCTTTAATATACTTATCTTGCAGTTTGCGGGTATTTCTCGCTAAGAGTTAGTCGACTCTGATACAAATATGAATTTTGTCAGAGCAAATGATGTTAGTAACCCAGTTCGATAATATTTCATGTAAATATTTCCTATTTTATAAATATTAGATGTCATATACCAAAGAAAAACGACCAAGATCACTTATGTCCGAGGTGAGGATCGAACCCACGTACTCAGATTTCGCGGCTGATGCCTGTACCCCTCGGCCACTCGGTCTTAGCAACCACCGGTCAAATTTCTCGGGTATATGCAATCCCTTAGAAGGCTAGGCGCCTTTGACCATCCTCTAAGGGCAAGCAATACATGCCTGCACCTCCTATTAGAATACTTTACAGTTTTCTAGAATAGCTAGAAAGAGCTGGTGCTGCCATCTATTGAACATATTGCGAAAACACAAATCAAATTATTTATTAACTAAATATTTTGATTTGTACTTTTAATTTTTTCTCCAGTAGTCACACTACTTAATACTATATAAATTATAAATATTAGATGTCATATACCAAAGAAAAACGACCAAGATCACCAATGTCCGAGGTGGGGATCGAACCCACGTACTCAGCTTACAGTACAAATCAAAATATTTAGTTAATAAATAATTTGATTTGTGTTTTCGCAATATGTTCAATTTCCTATTTTGTTAGTGGATGTATTGTAGGCCACACAGAACATTATAAATTATAGTATTCCGTGGTTGTACTCAATTCAATTCAATTTACAATTTAATTCAAGATATTATTATATTTATTAACCAATTGACGAGTGACGGCCGAGGAGAACTGTGTCATAAAAACCTGCTGCTTGCGGTCTTTCTTAGGATGTCCATACCTGTAACAAAAACATTTAAAATAAGATTAACAAGCTTTAATTACGTCTTATCTAATAAAAGCTAACAAGACAAAGTTGCGTGAGTTTCCAATTAAGGAATAAAATCGAGTTTCCTCTAGGCTATAATGTTATGGCGGCTTTCAACGTTTTTAATTGACACAGGCTGCCACGTAAATTTTCATCTCCAGATTTTTTTTCTATAATTAATTTTCACTGGACAAGGCAACAGCTAGGCCCGTAAATAAATCAAACATGTCAATAAAAATAATGTCCACAGTTCTCAGAGATACCGCAGTTAAAAAAACTCGTAACTAGCATAGGTACATAATTATAAGGACAAGTACAGTCACCACACGGGATTGTTGAGCCACTTGCCACTGTTCGCAACTTGGTCGAATAATACAACTCGGGTTCCGAACTCTTATGAGGCTGGTATCACGACTTCGGCCGAACTCTGCTGGCCAATGGGGCGGGCGTTGCTATGGTTAGCCAATGACCGCTCGCGTATTCTTCAGAAGGTGACCTTACCATGGTTACGTAATAACAAAAATGTTTAACCAATGATTGATCGCTATTTTTCCGGAAGCTGACGTAACTATAGTTACGTTATAATTATAACATCCGTTTTAGTCCTGGAGACGTCAATCTAACTTCAGAGCTCTAATGGTAATTTCGTTCACTTTCCTTATAACGGCTGTCACTGACAGGTATTTTTTCAAAGTTAGGATTTCAGTCAGAAACTTTCAAGTTTCTACTAAACATTTTTATGGCTATTGACAGATTATAGGTAGATTGTCAAAGGTTATTACCTACCATATTTCTACAAAGGTTACATTACTTACATTACATAAGTTTTCAACTAACGTCCACTGAGCTGTAACGAATGATAATAAAGACAGCAATAGCATTTGTCTCTGTCAATGATAAAAATAATTTAAAATTGTTCGATAACATGCCTATTTATATAAATATCTTGAATAGAAAAAATACCTCAGCTATTAATGTAAGATAAGTCATAGCAACCGATTTGAAGCAAATACGAATAAATTACTAAACGGCTTTAGACAAATCTATGAAGAACTGTCGTTATCCAGTTTCCTCTAGGAACAACGACATCTAGCGTCTAATAATGGCCGATGACTAATCCTTAATTCTCGTAGACGAAGAAATTATTATTTCAACTAGTTTTGACATACTGAAATTTTGACGCAACAAAGATTCGTATTTGACTGACATATCATCGGGGAACATCGGTGATGTCGCGATCGTGCCTACTAACGAAAAATACCGAACCCATAATATTACGCGACCAAATAGCATCCATTGCCAAGTGGCTCAACATTCCCATGTGGTGACTGTACCTATTGCGTTGTCAGCTTTTCACGCCTCACATACGGAAAGTCTAACGCAAAGCTGGCTCCTTAGTTATCGCCAGACTGTGACGCGAATACACGCTTTCTTAATTAGTTCATCGGTTGTGTTATTCCACTCCAAAGATTCCCCTAGATTGTTCATTAGGCATCAAGCTCCTAAAACTGGTGACCCCGACGTGATGATAAATAAAAATACTAAAGTATGTGTCATCGCTAGGCGTTCAATATTTTTCAAAGATTGCTTATCATCATCATCACATCATCAGCCTATCTCAGTACAGTGCTAGTTGTAGGCTTCTCCTATTAACTATGCGTATAGACGTATCGGCACGCTGAACAAGCGGATTGGCGATTGCAGTAATGTGTCGACTATGATTACGCTGCTGCTCATCATCAATCTTCTATCAAAAAAGGGTCAGTGACACTTTAATCCCTTAGTCGGCTCTTACGACACCTGCGGGAAGTTACGGTGGTGACAAATGTATTCTTACTGCCGTCACCACACTCGCATAAATCATACATTTCAATCATTGCAATCGAATTAATCAAAAATTGCCGTCGGAATTATGAAGAACCCGGCTTACGTGTAATGAGAAGTTTCCCCAAACAGGAATTATTAAAGAAGCTTACCTTTCCCTATCGGCTTACCGCGGCCAAATCCTACATGCAGGTTAATGCAGTAAAATTCCATGTAATGATTATTTAGAATCCGAGCAGTTAAATTAAATTAAAAGGAATATATCTCCAGTAACACGTTTCACTCGTACACTTACTAGGTACTATTTCATTAACGAGCTTAAAATGATTAGGCCTATGCCAGCCTTTGCTGTTGCTACAAGCTGACCGATGTTTGAACTAATTGAATGTATCCATAGACAATAACTTTTTCCAGAAGGCACCCACATTTCGCCTAAGCAAAGGTAATCTTTGTCAACATTCCGAACACAAGCAAAATGCTAAGCTACTTCTAGTATGTTACAGCATTTTGTTATGCGAAATCGAAACGTATTTTACTTCTCGTGTGTGAAACTATTCTCTACGCTCAGAATTTAAATATAGAATCATTTCGGTTGCTCGTGTTTCACTTTCATACTCGCGGGTAAAATACAACTTTGCACCTTAGCACAATCATTTCATTGTTATCACTATGCTGTTGTGACGAATCCTCTTTTTTGCTTAAGCACGTACAAATCCTTGCATGCAATCGTCACGGGACACATTGTTCGAACAGCAGCCTTAGAATGTGCCAATTAAATTTAACGATGGCTTCGGAAATCAACTCCTTAATTCGAAAGCAATTAAAAGTTTTCCAACTCCGGGGAGGTAAAAATGTCTCCCCGATCGGCAAAATGTCCCTCGCTCCGCCAAGTCTAAAATTTCTGCCCCACGATTGGCATTTTATGAGCTTATTGGGAATGAGTAGGGTAGTAAAGTGACGTTTTAACGGCGGATCCATCAGAGGCAGGATAGTCATCTATTCCGTGTCTCATTGTATACACTCTCGAATCTCTCGATTTTATTTGACGGAGGTACTGAACATAGATCCTGCATATTGTTTTACACCACCTATTCGAATATTACCTACCTACCACCTATTATTTCTGTTCAAGGACATTATTTTGCAAACCTAAAAAATTACAATGAAATATGAAAATAAAAGCACATACATAATCGACAATAGTTTCTTCAGAATCCATTATGTACATAACTAAATATAGAATATGTAATATAACTTTTATTTTTCTCATAAGTGGTGTGAAAATATAAGTGTTGTGTAAAAGTATGTGTCACACGGTATATAATTATTTTCCTCTTAGGCGTTAAAGCTTGAATCCCCCATTACGCTCAGGATACTACGTTAGAATTAATCTATTGTGGAATCGCTTCATTCGGCTTCGATGATAGCCCTCGCCGAAAATATGTCATTTTGATCTCTTGTAACACAATCTACTATTTATTTCTCTATCGTTGTTACACTGTGTGTAAATCAATAAAATACGGGCAATAAATTAAACCAAAGATAAAAGCTATTAGTGTAATCATTCGTTTAGAAGTTTTTTTTTAAGTTACACCTAATTACAGTATTTTTTTTAATACTGCCCGTATGCATAGTTAATAGGAGAGGCTGTCCAGCAGTTTACTGAGAGACAAGAGGTGGTGGGATGTGATGCAATAAAAAGATAAAAAGCATTATAGAAATGTATACTAAAACAAGTTAAAATCAATGTAATATTCTTATTCATTAACAATGCCGCTCTCGTTCATAAAACGGGATGTAATTTAGGAACCCGTCATATTCCAATCCGATTCGTTAGCGAAATGAAGGCTCCATAGAAAACGAGGCATAATAAAACTCTTTTTGAATAATCCTATTGAGAAACCGTTCGATTCTGAGACGTAATGTGTTTAGGCTGTAAATACGCAGCTTCGTTACGAATTCACGGAATAATCCCACCAGGGTTACCAACTCCAAATTTTATATTACCCTCAAGCACAAATCCCCCTAAAACTAAGGTATCTTTTTGTAAAAAAACCCCTAAACAAAAAAAAATAGGGCTGTATTTATTACTGCGTCACTCTAAAAAAGGCGTAACATTTATTAAATAATAAATATTAACATTGTTCAAGTAAGTAACAAAGTTTTTTCTGATTATTCTGTTATTCGTAAACATTTTTCCATACATAGAGGGAACAAACATAGCATGGAAAAACGCCTAAACATTTTAAGCCCCTAAAAACCCGCAAGGTCCCCATGAAAAAGTGTAATAGATAATAACGAATTTTAACGACCCCCAAGAATATTTAAGTGATTCAATGTCTATTAACTAAATCCACTATAAAAGTGGAAATATATTTAAATTGCGGTAAAACTTTGTGTACGAACTTCAAAGGCATCGTTAGACAAAATAACCAAGTTAACGATTTTAATAATACACAGTTAATTCGTCTCAGGAGATTTAACAATCTTCAATGATATTTTGTCTCTTTTTAAATGAGGTACGCAAAATTTGGGAACTTGTTTTTATACCATAGACAGTGGCGAATAACCATACGGTGCCTGTTGGTAAGCATTTCAAATAGAAATAAGTTTATGCGTAACAAACACTAAAAGCTCAATATGCAGAAACGAAGAAAAATACAAATAATAAGTATGTTGACCGTGTGGTAACGGCAGTAAGAATACATTTTTGTCACCACCCCAACGCCTCCTGCGGGTGTCGTAAGAGTTGACTAAGGGATTCTAGTGTCACTGACCATTATTTGATAAAAGATTGATGATGGGCAGCAGCGTCATCATAGTGGACACATTACTGCGATCGCCAATCCGCTTGCCCAGCGTGGCGATTATAGGCATTTACCTCCTAATGCGTCTATATGCACAGTTACGTAATAGGAGAGGCCTACGTCCAGCAGTGGACTGTCATAGGCTGATTATGATTTAGCCTAACTAACAAGCCGCTAAGTATTGATTCTCCCTTTTGGCCTTATAGACATATTGATGAAACAGAAAGGGACAAACAGTACTTTTAAGTTAGGAGACGTTTATGAACAAGAGGGTAAATATTTAACAGTTTCGCGGCCTTAGTCAAAATACTGCCTGTGACTATACAGACAGCCAAGCTCCTATGAAACTTGTCGCAACTCGTCTAACCTCCAAACTTGAGCTAGGGCCCTAAGTGGCTGGAAGCTCCAAGACCAATCACAGCAATTTTCCCGAGACCACAACAAGTTAATTGAATGAAACACTGCTATCTTCGTAGTGGCCATTAAAAGTTTCGCTGCGACACTAATGGGGGACTCTTAGTGGTGAATTTGAAATCATTGCAAACTTGTAATTAAATTGCTTGTTGGAGTTGAAATTATGAGACTTGTTTATCTGGGATGATTATAATGCAACTGGTTATTTTAATCCTTTGATGTTTGCAACTATCGGTACAGGGTGCGTAGCCAAGATGCCGATCGCTGTCGGTCAATCACGAAAGAAACGCAAAATAAGTCTTGCGACGCTACTGTAGCCGTACCATGACTTTGCAGGTATCTGTAAGGCCCAGCACACACGGTGAAACGCAACTGCAACGAAACTGCAACTACTAGTTACTGTTGAGTTTCACTTGAGTTTATGCCATAGATACCTTTGAGAAACAACACACGACGCAACTAGTTTGAAACCGGTTTGAAACGCGTTGCAGATCAGTTGCTTTGAAACCAGCGTGCAGGAAACTCGTGTCGGATTTCGCGTCTTTTCTGTTCGACAAAATGGCTGACGATGAAAATAAAAATATTCAATTTGTATTGGAAGTCGAGAAACATCCTTGCTTGTACAATACAACACTTTCTGGCTATTCTCGCAGGAATGAGACTGATAAAGCATGGGCTGAAATTGGAAAAATAATGAATATGACATTTAATTATTCTTAAATACACTAACTTCTTCATCACTTGAACTAGACATTTTGGGCACGTCTGTGTGGTCTCAAAATCGGAATGATTCTGACTATTTTCATCACATTTAGGTTGCGGCGTGTGTGGAAAACGTTTGAAACTGGTTTCAAACCTATAATTTCAAAAGAGTTTCGTTGCAGTTGCGTTTCACCGTGTGTGCTGGGCCTAACGTAACGTTAGGATTTACTCGATACCTACGTAAAGCAGGCCATCGCGCCCGCTCCAATAATTATGTCAGTGCGAGCGCGATAGAATGCATTATGTATCGAGTAAAACCTAACTTTGCTTATACTTTCCGACTTACACAGTTAACATTTCCTTAAACTAATTTCACGAATATCATGAAGATTTTGTAACCGGACATCTGTCTATTTCAGAAAGTAAACAAGCGTTCTCGAATTTAGGATTCACTTCACGCAGAAGGTCGACCTTTTACTCTAAATTAACAAAAACGTTCCTCATTCCGACGTTGGAGACGTGGGTTTGTACAAACAAAAAATAAGCGCTCGGCGTAATGGATATTAAATATTAAAATTAATATCATTACGTTATGTAACGGTCATTTTGCCTTCGGGTGCGCTTTTCATCTTGTTTATTTTTAGATTATTCGATTAATAATTCAGCTGTCTATTAATTTTACGAGAGTTTATTTAAGGTTGCTGATTTTTTCAGTTTTTGGCAGAGAAGCACCACTTAAAAATCATGTTTACTGAAGTCTATGACAAATTCATCCGAAATATTAATAATGAATAATATTAGTGATCTGGTTCGCATCATATTGAGTAAACTAGAAAAACATGATCAATTATCAACTCTTCGTTAAAGCGTAGGTACCTATTATTTGAAAATCAGAGCAGTAATATGCTGACACATTTGGCATCCCAAATATGAGCCGATACAGCAAACTTGGCAACATTAACATCCGCTTGGATGACCCTATTGATGTAAGCTTTGGTCACATCTATACTTATTAGTTGGCCGCGTAGTGATGGCAGTAAGAATACTTTTGCCACCACCCCAACCTGCTTGTCGCGCGTGGAGATTATATATATATATATATATATATATATATATATATATATATACAGGGTGTAAGTCTAATACGGGCGAAGCTCTTAACGGGTGTTAGTTTACGACATAATAAGTACATTCAAATAACTTTTACTTAAAATTAGAGCAACAAAATTTTCCATACAAAATAATTCGGCGCGCAATGTAGAGCAACATACGCGGGTTAAGCACTCGTTGACAGCTAACTGCCATATCAACAATAACAAATGTTCGTACCTACATTGCTGCTCCGATAATCTTAAAAAAATTCTCTGGGGTCTAAATTAAGAGTAACTTTAAAAAAACCTTGTAATCCATGATTACACTAATGAATCCCATGCCTGGTCTAATTGATCGCCCGTATTAGATTTACAGACTGTATATATTTGGAGGACCAACGTCTAAGAAAACAATAATAACATTTTACTGGATACAGTTAGCCAATTGAAGGGTTCACGGAAAGAACATGTCTAGTCAATTCAAATTACAGAAGGAAAAACCACCTTACTTTTAACTGAATAATAAGTGAATTTTCCCTGATTTTTTTAGGTTTGGACATGGTTTTTCCGCGGACCCTTCAATTATAGGGACTCACAGATAGTTTCTCGATAAAAAAATAATAAAACAGGCACACTGCATTGGCGAACTCACAGTTTAGAATATGGGCATTTGCCTCCTAAAGTCCTAATGCGTCCATGCGTATAGTTAATAGATGCATATGTCCAGCAATGGACTAAAAGAAGCTGATGATGTGGCTTAGTTTCGGAGTTGTGGGTACTATGCGATAATGCGAGTATCTATTACAACCATAATTATTGAACATACATGTTGTGATAGGGACATAAATAGATGCTCTTACATTCGACCACATGACCTTCAGCTACAAAGCTCGCTATTACGCAGATCGTCAAAAACATTACCCAATTTCCCCATCCAACTCCAGACCCAACACAATCAGCCTCCACAATGGAGTCCGAACTTGCCCCGAGCCTCTAATTTAACTTACGGAAGTCCGCTTACGTATGCATCTCGCGTTACTATGCACTAAGCACATTGCAACTTCAACTGTTGCTAATCTGTTCCTGAATTTACCATTGTACTGCTAACTTTGCTTCACTATGTATGCATTTTGGGGTTTCGAAAGGGATATTTTGATAATATCAAGCTGATTATTTACATTATACAAAAGCATAAATGAAGAGGGGTCTATAACTTGATATCCAGAACTGGGTTTGTCAAATTCACGTTCGTCATTTTCTTCAAGATCCCGTCATCAGAAAACGTGGCGTGATATTGACGTGATATTGACTTCATCCATTCACTTCCACTTCGTCCATTTGTCGTGCATCGTGCACAATTGCACATGCTTAATGCAAAATGTAAGACTTATAAAGTCCACTGCTGTGTGTCCAATGGGTTTCTCGTGGATGCCATTATCAAAATTGGACCAAATTAAAATGTACCAGCTTTCAAATAAAAAAAGAATCATCTAATTTTATTCACCCAGTTGAAAGTTCTGAGGTAAGAATAAAAAAAAACATATGCTTAGTCGAAATGAGAACCTCCTCCGTTTTTAAAGTCCGTTAATAAGCCGGCACACAACAAGAACAAGTGGCGATTACTCCACCGACAAGAACGTTGCTCTAGGGAAAAGAGTCATGTGCCATTTTTTCCAAGTTATTCCCCGTACTTTTTTTAGGATTTGTAATTTTTTATATTTTTGGAACTCAGAATCGCGTGTTCTTTCGATCCTGATATACCTGAGAGGAAAATTGTTTTGTCCTATTTTGCTTTTTTTTTCATTTCGTTACCATTTTTTCACACGTTTTGTATGCCGGTAACGGCGGTAACGCAATGAACAGTTTGAAAAATGTATGTAAATTTTGGGACAACTTTTTTCTCCTATTAGTGTCGAAAGTATAAATCATAAATATAAAATACCTGTTACAAAAAAAGTGAGGGTTAAACTTTAAAAAAAAAATGCCTTCATAACACGTAACTTGCTACCCCTCCCGCCCCGCTCCTGCAGGAATAGGCTTAGAAGCACTAGCCCTATTAAGGTGCATTCAGACCAAACGAGCATTCGCTATTCTATCCCTCACTCTACGAAATCAACGAATCACGTTTTGTGTAACGATCGAATTTCGTAGAGTAGGGGGTAAGAATAGCGAATGCTCGTTTGGTCTGAATGCACCTTTAGGGATATTGTTCGGAATATCTAAAGGCTCAAATTACCCATAAAAAATGTAATTTCCCTCAGTTTTGACAAGTGTGATGAAACTGATGAACCGTCGACACGTCACTGTAACCAGAACGGCTTAATTAGAGCGAGATGGAGTAATTAGTGACGCAGGTGTGCTTGTTTCATTAGACTTTGTCAACAATATTAATGATCTGGGGATCCGCGTATTTTGTTTTCGGGGACGGTTCGCAGGCAATTAGGAGTATTGGGCGTTTTAGTTGGGTTCAGGAGTTTGGGGCAGTTTGGTTGTTCGGATAGCTGTGTGAGCTTAATTTGAGGGGTAAATCCATGTGCAGGGGTAAAAGCACTGAAAGTGACCGTTTTATAGTATCTTTATTTCTTTGATTCTAGTGTAAGTTAAATTGTGACTAGATAATGGATTTTAATGTTGCACTATAAATAAATAAACAAGCGATTAATTAGTCACTTCCATAACCCTTAGGTGAATTGGGACGAGTTTTTTTTATTAATAAATAATGGTAAGAAAATATGGCTTCTAATACGCAAAATATAGTTCTGACATTACTTTATGGTTCTGATGAAAAATAAACATTTTGGCATCTTGATGTTGTAGTCGAGAAATATTTTATCGGGAATGTGCGAGGAAAACAGAATAGCGGAAACTTGCTCCTGACATCCACACCAGACTTTCGCAATGCACGTAACAATACTTTGAAATCATAGTAACTTCTGAACTTAAAACGTCACCCTCCGTTTTTCGGAGTGAATATTACATTTCTGCAAGAAACTTCAGGGAAAGTAGAAAGTGGAAGTTTTTCACAAAGGTCTTGCATAGAGAATTCGCGGTTCGGAAGCCGAATCGAGTTCGTAACTTTTTGAAAACATGTAAAAGTTTAACCGCATTCAGACTAGTTTCAAACATACTTGCATTTCTATTGAGGGGATGAAAGGTCTCTTTGAATTCTATTAATTCTTTCGGAAAAATAATGGAAATTGAATATTTCATGAATCGGGCAAGGAAGGCACATTAAATTTATATAACATTGCCTTAGCAAAGTTTTTTATCGATTATCTGCATAAGTAGTATATTAAAGTGAGAAAGGCCTCCAGAATTATAGGATGATGGCTGTAAGATAGAAAACTGTTTTCCAGACAAAAACTTTTTATCATAATAACAACAATTTGTTTAAATTATTTATTTAATTTTTTTTAGGTACAGTTCATTTCGTCAAGTCAATTCGTATTTTTTGGTTGTCAGGCAAAAGGTGTGGTAATATTAGAACACATCGTGCTAGCATTCTAATCAAAAAGAAGTTAAATGACGAGTTACGTCGAAAAACTTATTTCGAAAAAAGGTTGATTATCTCTGAAACCAAGCCGAATCCAGGAAATTTTATATAACATTAAAAACTCTAAATATGGTCTTCTTCGAAATGCTCACGAGCACCCTGTATAATTATAATGAAGTAACTATGTCCAGAATTTTATATACAACGTCCAGCAGTGGGCTTAAATAGACTGATAACGTGATCGGCCACACCACAGAATCATTACCATTCTCACATTATTGACGAATGCTGTATAAATGGCGGTGAATATTTTCGGTTATCTTGTAGCCAGTCGTATGCTTGTCTATTATTCTTTTGACGTACCTAATGATCCTGTTGGATTTTATAAACAACCAATAAAGTGATGATGGTAATGACAACCAAAACCCAGTATTTATTTCATTCAAATTCGCGTTATTTAATTCAAATGTAGACACGTCAGAAGAACCTAAATCCCTGAGACCCACGTATGCCGCAATTGTAATTTACGTGCACAAAGCAAACATAAATTGAATTGTACCGCTTCGCTCCGTTCCCATTCAAGATCTGACAACTGACAGTGCTGTTATCGAAACCTTTTCGAACATTTTAATTTGCATGAGAATACCTTTTAGAGAATCGTAAGAACTATTGACAGTTAATCTAGCATCGAGTTTGTCTAACCAAAAGTATTAACCGTTGGTATTCCTTGGTTCATTTCCGTCGCAAGCCATTTGAATTCAAATTATAAACTTGAAGGTTTATTTTTTTTGGCGTGGGATACAAAATCATAGGTAAGTATAATAATATTATGACTTTGACCCACGTATTTTGGTAAGCTTGTAACTTTTTCGACTTTTTTTAACAACAAGTAAGTGGTCATGAGATTTGCTTGCTCCTCATACTCAAGAGCAAGCACCTTCCTTAGTTCCTGGAGCCTGGAGTGCGGCATATTATAATGCGTATTTAGTAATGCAGCTTATTTCTCAAATTGGAGTCCTGAATAAAATATTTTTAATTTATTAACTAGCTTCAAAGAGAGTACTTAAACAGTTTGTTTAAAAGTCTAATTTAATTATTTGTTTAATTATAAGTAATTCATTAACTGATTCTGAAATTCATGTTTAATTTATTTCAAGAACGTTTCGATTTCAGATCCCAATTCAACTTCGAATTATCAGACGATTTCACAACAATTTATTTTCATGAGCTATTTGGAAGATAAGTCAATATTTTTAACTGTCCGAAATGAAAACGAAGCAAGAGTAAGGTCAATGCTTTCCTGAGATATGTGCTTGCAACTAAAAGTGACAGATTTTGAGAAAAATGTAAGCTAAAAGGATATTTAAATTTCTCGAATTTATCTTATT
Organism: Thaumatotibia leucotreta; assembly: GCA_025490895.1. Classification (NCBI taxonomy): domain Eukaryota; kingdom Metazoa; phylum Arthropoda; class Insecta; order Lepidoptera; family Tortricidae; genus Thaumatotibia; species Thaumatotibia leucotreta. The sequence continues at coordinate 15,299 of JALPQI010003156.1, read as the reverse complement.
TTGACGTCTCTCGTAGTGCGAATGTGTTGCGTATTGACGAGTTAACGTATCTTCGTCGAAGTTAGATACATTTCAATAGTTCCAATGCTCTGTTTTGAAAGCCAAATCAGTTCCTTGCTTTTAAGCTATTTGAAATGTAGATACCTTCCAACTATTAGATGCAAAAACTAAGAGCAAGTCATGTGCATAAACTTTTCAAAAATACTAACATACAAAAAATGCTGGCATAAATCAATTTTATTTCATAGCGGTTAATGATTTAAACTTGTTTAAAATAAATCATAGCCAGATTGAAAGCTTTCTTGAATTATATAACTGCAACAAAGTGCAATAAGCATTTTGGTCTGAGACTTGAGAAAGATAAAACTTAATTAAATTAGCCCAAATCTGTAGGTATGTAGTCAAAGCAATACAGTTAATTTAATATTTCATTCCAATACCCAAAAATATTCGTCTATTTCACGATTTAGTTACGACTTGTTTATCTAGTTATTATGAGCTCAAAATTTCTGGTCGTGACTGTAGTGAGGTCTCATACCTACTGCATAATAGAGAGAAATGAAATCGCAAGAACGAAAGGATGACCTTTTTTATTGCTCAACGATAAAAAGTCAAACGGCATCAAAAATAAAGCCCAGCTTTTGGTCTAAGGCCAACTAACTTTCGCAGATTGAGTTCGTCACAGCAGCGTGCCGTTCCGTTAGTTTATTCCGGGCAACTTTTTAATTCTGTTCGTTGAGAAAAGGCGAAACAGTTGGCATTTTAGGTAGGGTTCGGTTCAACTGCTTTGGTGATAGACTTTGTACAGACTAATTCGAAGTCATTTTTATTATTACAATGACTACGTATATAACAATAAAAGTAAAGAACTCAGCTGCGAAAGCTGAGGATGCGGGTTCGATTCCCATCTTAGTCTGCAAAAGTGTTGCATTTATATTATCCATTGCAGTTTACCACGTTCGCCCCCGGTAATGTCTCACTAAATCCTAATACTATACCGATCGAAATTTTCTTATTAGAACTCCTATGCCAGTGACACGCATGTGTGACCAAAATAATTGTACTCCTATGCCGGCGACACAACACATTTCGATGCCACTAGCACAGGAGTAAGAACTTGATTTATGCTAGTGGCACTGGAGTACGGTTATATTGATCAAGTAGATATGTGTGTCACTGGCATAGGATTCAGAATTTTTGGATCACAGACGCTGTGTCATCGGCGTCGAATGTGTCAAAATGAAAATTATTACTAAGAAACGTTATGGTGGATACCTGACCGTCCATAAAACGATCGCGCTTCTGAAGGTACCGTAACCAAAATTGAAACAAAATCCTTCTAAGTAATTTAGTCTCAATCTGCTTACGTTTGTTGTAATGGAAAATTGCAATTCACGCGTATTATGCCTGTTCATAGTTACAAGATTAAGAGTAACTAGTTTCATAAACTATGCAATAGTGCAAGACAACGAATCTGTATAGTAATTAAGGGCTACATTGCTTTGCACTTAAAGCTGAGACCTTAAAGGAAACCGACAATTCTGTCTGCGGTCAAGCGGGTAGCTACACAAAGGTTTCATGCGGTGTGTGGTGTGGAAATATTGAGAATATCATTAAAGGGATATCTAGAGACATGTCTATTTTATGCTAAAGCATGTACAAAGAGAATACCGCCTTCCTATTTTATTATACTTTGATTTATACAAAATAACACAGATAGTTATCTAAGGCGTTTGTTTGTTTCGTGATCAACTCTGTAGTGTGTGAACTTTCTCTCTTCCTGTTATAATATATATTGTTATATATACAGGGTGTTACACCAGCCAATGAAAACCTTGAACGGTGTGATTTGGTAGTCTTAGTAACCACCAGTCAATTTTCTCGGGTATATGCAATCCCTTACAAGTCTATTAAGTCTTTTAAGTCTCTTTTTGACACCATTTATAAGTTGGATAAGAACTTCCGCTTGTATTACAAAATACAAGCTTTTGACAAACAGACCCCTACTCTCTCTTTATATATTCTCTTCTCGTCCTAAGCCTACAGCAATCATGCAACGAGAAAGAAGAATCTTATCCGAAAACCCCGCGGTTGGCCCAAACCCGAATGGTGTACAATTTGGCGAGTACCGGTATAAATCTCCGTTGGTTCAAGCTGATTTGAATATTTAATTCGTTCTCGCGGTGCGTTTGATCGTTTATGAAGAAAGTTCCGTTGTTCCCAACTTTTTCCTTGTTAGTTTAATTACGGCTGTTTCTGAAGCGAATTTTCGGATTGTTAGATTCCTAAAAATACTGACCCATTTTCTGAATAAATTTATGTAGGAAGATTTTAATTATTCAGATTTTTATTGGTTTTGAAGAAGGTACCACCTATTTGCTTCGTTAAGTGGTTTCAATTGTTGAGGTAATTTTGACAGTAAGTTGAAAATATGTTCTCATGATTGAAAAGGGTTAATAATGCAGAACACTTGAAAAACAATCTGAATACCTACCTATAGAACATTTTTGTGTTACTTTAGTTAGTCGCCAATGCCCCGCTGAATACCAGAACTCTTTAATAAATATTACGGAGTAATATCTAGCCTTCATGACATAAAATAACATTTATAGACGATGTAACAAAAATCGTGATACATGGCCTTTATGGTCCAAGTAAAAAAATGCTATTTTTTTTCTTCATAATTAATGATACTTACCAAATATATATTATACTTACCCTTAAACGGATGTCCTCCGCTACCACTGCCTTCTACACAGAATAATACGACAGAAGCACAAAGTGAATTCCGCTGTCGGCAAATGGCGGCCGGATCGCAAATGGCCGAAGTTGCGCGGTAATTAATGCTACCCGCTTCTGCTTATTATTTCTTAATTGTGCGATCGTCTCCTGTTATCATTATTACGCGCTTAAAGCCCGCCCGGCTGTTTGGCAAAACACTGCAAATATTTTTTCTGCAACAACTCAAATTGTTTTTTATTAAATATTTTTTGCGTTGTATTTTTTAAAGTAAGATAACACTCCTATGGATCTACATAACTTTAAATATTATTTAGATGTCATATACCAAAGAAAAAATACCGAAGTTTACTAAAACGCCGAAGGTGAGATTGAACGTCCTCAGCTTTTGCGGCTTAATTAACTGCAAATGGTTTTTTTACAATTTTAACCTTTGAAAATCAGGATATCTAATTTACCGCTGTCGCCAAGAGCCTGTGACTATAAACCCTGACAATATTAAATATGTTTATAGCTTCATATTGGGTCATAGTTAGATTTAGGTTATAAATCGTCTTTTCGGTGGACATACCTAAAGTTAAGGAATTCATTTACTAATTTTGGGATAAAACAATTGACGGGACAACTAGGTTCCCCGGTTTATAGCCCTATGCAATCACATCGTAACATAGATTTATAAAAGCTGTTAACTTTTGATCACCGAGTGGACAACTTTTATTTTTCCGGCTGACAATTACCCTATTATTAAAATGTAATAAAAATAAAAGATTTGTAGAAGAAATTAATAGTAAAAGACTTCTTGTCTTGAGAACGCTATGACGATGATGATAAAAACCCAAACAAAATACATTAATGAATGGAGTATTTGTGACTTTACTCGGCTTGACCTACCCTCATTCGAATGATCGGCAATTCTGTTTTACCCTGTTCATATACCTACCTACTACTAAAACGTAATAATACAAAGCACAAAGTGAATTCCGCTATCACAAATGGCGGCCGGATTGCAAATGACCGAAGTTGCGCGGTAATTAATGCTACCAGTTTCTGCTTATTATTTCTTGATTGTACGATCGTCTCCTGTTATCATTATTATGCGCTTAAAGCTCGCCCGGTTGCTTACCAAAACAATGTAAATCATTTTATTTAATACTTGTAAAAAGTAAGAATTATAATTGAGGAGTGTCTTTTCAAAAGGGCTTATTTTCACTTTCAACTTTTTTTTAACTATGAATGTAGTTTTGCTAAAAGTAGAGAAATACATATCTGTTTTGAATTTCAAGTTCTAATAAGCCTCTTCTTGTCCTCCAAAATGTTAAAATATCAAAGTCCGTGTCAAAAGGGCCTATTTCTCCCTTACACTAAGAAAATGATATGAGCTTTTAGAAGTGTATATTTTATTATAATAACTTATTATTAAGTACTTTTTGTATAAATGAAGGGTTTGTAAAATTTCCTTGAAAAACAGCTTGTGTATTATTGGATAAACTCACAAGGCCGCAACAAAACGGCTTAATTCCAAAAGTTCCGCATCAAAAGGGCTTAATTCTGAAAGTTTATGTTATATTAACTTAATAATTAAGTTGATAAAGCAATATATTTAGTGCCATAACATTTATATCAACTTACTTAAGTACTATATCAAAAACACAGAAAGAATATCGAAATGAAAACCGTGGATTTATGTTTTTCTCAATTTCCCAAAAAAGTTACAACTGGAAATAAGCCCTTTTGAAAAGACACTCCTCAATTATTTCTCTCAACTTGCCAAAAAAAGGATTTTATGGCAATAAACCATACCTACTACTATTTATGATTACTTAAAACGTAATAACAATACATTACTTTTCTTTTCTATTGATTTATTAAAATTCCAAGACGGCACACAGTACAAGATAAATATAATATGGATTTTGTTTTATTGCAATATTTGTTATTGTTTTTGGCAGTTGCGTGCTGTACGTTAGTATTTCAAGTCTGCAGATTTTTGCTCAGAAAAAAAATGTCGACCTGTGTTAAAATAAATATCATAGGCGACGTAGTATCACTGTATCAAAACTTGTGTAAAAAGACAAGCCATAATTGAGGAACAAATATTTTTGTAACAAATACAGAAAGATATACCCTCACCGGGATTCGAGCCCAAGACTTCCAGCTTCGCATGCAAGGTCACTGCCGACTGATCTGCAGAGGTTGTAAAAAAGTTCCTAAAATGGGAGTTACCTCGTTTTAATGAGCAGCCGCTCTTTACACAAACTGTTCCATCCGGCTCGAAGGACCAGATGCAGTTGAATTTAAAAGGAGTGGTTATTAAAGTGGATTTATTTAAATTTCGCTGCAACAGATGTACTATTAAAGTCTTAGTGCTTCTTTTGAGGATACATTTTAGTGTAGCTGATGAAAATAGTATAACAGACTATTACAACATTTTGTCTTAGATTTGTTTTGTAGCTTTAAATAACAGAGATGAGAGGTCTCGACATATCTTTATATGTGAAATTAAAGCTTCGTCAATCATACCTAAGCATTTTCGATATCGGAACGTTGTCAACATATCGTCCTGATATGCTATTTATTGTGTTGTTTTTTCTAAAATCTTTAATCGAAATTAAAAGGTATTAGAATGTTTTGTCACATATTTAATATGTTCTTTTGCTCGTGGCTTATATGTACATATTAGAGGTATACTGAAATACTGTACTGTAAATAGTGTACAGACAGCGTAAAATAAAAATATTGGTAGTAAAAAGTCCATTCGGTATCGGAATTCATTAGGGAAATAATTAACAAAAAAGTATTTTCGTGAAAAAAAAAATCTATGGGAGGTTTGTCTAACAGACCTATATAAAAACGATTAGTTTATTAAGACTTTGTTTCACCTTTTAATATCTGAATGCGATACTTAAGTCTGTCTTAAATGGATTACCATAATTATAAGTAATTTCGTGTGCAGCTTGCCCGATATTGCATTATCTGTTATATAAACCCCAGATTTCAGTTATTTCAGCACCACACAGAACATTCTAAAAGCACTCCCGCTAAAGAAACAAACAGCTTATATAAAGCTACAAACACAATGCGACTGCACTAAGTGGCACTTAGCTCCGAGCCGAAGTTCGCTGAAATTATAAATTCCTTAATGACATTCCTTAAGACGTATTCAAATAACGACATTTCGTTTTGATTCCCTGATATGATGCTTTTAGACTACAATACATCTCTCTCCGACATGCTCGTGAGCGGGGTGAAACTCGCAAAAAAATATTTAGACACTAGACTTTGCCCGAAACTCCGTAAATTACTAAAAACATTATATTCCATATGAAGAACATGACAATTGGTGAGTATGGTATGAACGAAATGTAAACACGAGATATACTCGCATAGGCTTTTTGCCTGCTTTACTTTCGAAGATTTCAGCTAAATCGGTTGAACGACTACTACAAATCACAAAACAGGGGAGGTCCTTTCTTTCCTATTTTTCTCTTTGTTGAAAGATTTTTGGGATAAGCAATATTCTATCCAATTAGTTTCTATTTCTTCATAAAATATAATTTGCGATTTAAAGACAGACGTACCTTTTGGCATTTAAAATATTCACAACCTATTACTGTACTCATTTTTGTACTCATTTTTAACTAATCCCATGCATACTTATTAAAGTGCGAGAGAGATGCCCACAAGCGCAGCCAAGTTCAAAGCAATCTATATATATAAAAGAAGAAGCTCCCTGATAAAGATGCACGCACAGCCTAAACCCCTGGTCCTATAGACTCCAAATTTAGCACGTAGGTTCCTTTTATGGTGTAGACGAGCACTAAGAAAGGATTTTTCAAAATTCACCTTCTAAGGGGTTGAAATGGGGGTCCAAAGTTTGTATGGCGAAATAAGATTGGTTGAACTATTTTATCCAAAATTTCGCAAGAGTATTCTTTAAAGTAATTGAGTAAAGGTATGCTTAAGGTTTTTTAAAAATTCAACCCCTGAAAAAGGTAAAAAGGGTGACAAAGTGAAAAAATCAAGATGGGTATCGTTTTTATAGTTTATCGAGTCGTAGATCACGAAAACAATCACGATTTTAAAATTTTACGCGGCGGACGTGAAATACTATGTACACGGTTATGGTGTGATGGGGTAAAATTCGAAAAATATCAATATAATTTTATTATTTATTTATATTTATGTTCATTTCTGGTTCTAGAGATTCCAAATTTAGCGCGTAGGTTTCTTTGAGGATGTAGGGGTGCTCTAAAAAGGTTAAGTCGAAATCCACTCCCTAGAGGGTGCAATGGGGGTCCAAAGTTAGTATGGCGAAACAAGATTAGTTGGACTATTTTGTCCGAAACTTCCTAGGAGTATTCTTCAAAGTAATAAAGACATGTTTGCAGGTTTTTTGAAAATTTAACCACCGAAAATGGTAAAAGGGTGAGGAAGTGAAAAAATCAAGTTGGGTATCGTTTCTATGGTTTATCGGGACGTAGATCATAAAAACGATTTTAAAATTTAACGCGGCAGACGTGAAATACTATGTAAACGGTTATGGTGTGATGGGGTAAAATTCGAAAAATATCAATATAATTTTATTATAAATATTAGATATAATTTTATTATTTATGTTCATTTCTGGTTCTAGAGATTCCAAATATAGCGCGTAGGTTTCTTTGAGGGTGTAGGGGCGCTCTAAAAAAGGTTAAGTCAAAATCCACTCATTAGAGGGTGCAATGAGTCTAAAGTTTGTAGGGGAAACTTGACTATTTAAACTGTTTTATCCGAAACTTCACAGGAGTATTCCCAAACATAAATGACTAAAGACATGTTTTAGGGTTTTTGAGAATTGAACTCTTGAAAGTGGTAAAAAGGTTAAACAGTAAAAAAACAACATGGTTATCATTTCTATAGTCTACTATCGTGTCGCTGTACCGAGGTGTACGTGAAATACCATCTTCTCTGTTATGGTCTCATGGGCTTGCGGGTTATGACAGGGGTATCGTTTTAGTGTTTATTTCTGATAAAAAAATCTTAATATAGCATGTTAACCAACGTTAATAACCTTTTAAGTTTTCCCGAGTTTTCATGCGATAGTAATCAAAAGTACATATATCTGTGTATCCAAGGTGTTTTTTATAAAGTCAAAACAGTCGTCACCATAAATTTCGACATTTTTGATCCAATGGTGTAAATCGATGTATCGGGATCCCAGAGGTTCTTAACAAACTGCAAAAAAGGCTGCCTATTCAATTTCCGTTTCGATATTGTCCGTCATAAAAATCGGTGGTAATCTGAAGTTCTGATTGATCTGTTCATCATAATGAAGCAGAAGTCAAATTTGCAAGAAACGGTAACAATATTGAGTTACTTCAAATGTTAATCAGCTCGCCTAATTATGGTCATCTTTGTTAGGCCTGGGAAACGACAAATGATAGTTTTTATCATCAAAACACAACAATCACCTATGTGAGAGTGTATGTAAACTTTTAAAGATAAAAAACATTTGTCAGTTACCAGATGGTAAAGATGACCATAATATGATAGCGGATTTTGATAATAATCTATATCTGAAATGTCAAAGCGTTTCAAGTAATGAATTTGAGGTCAAATTTGCACAAAATGATCGGCACCTTGAATTTATTTAGTTTGAATCCGACCTTAATAAAAATCGGTATCTTAGGATCCAAGGGGGTTTTTACAAAAAGTGAGAAGCTATCACATCTAAAATTTCTAGAACTTTGATTTAATATTGATAAAAATCGATACCTACCGAGAAGATGAAAAGTTCTTCATATGGAATTTGAAGTCAAAATTGCAAAAATAATTCGCCATCATTATAGCCATCATCATATTAGTTTAATACGACCGTGATAAAAATTTATAGAACGCGGCTGAACCGCGGGTAAATGCACCATCCGCCACACTTAAATCGGTTAAGGCAAACGCGAGATAATCGCGGGAAAACTTTAACATGCAGTGAATAGATATTAGAACGCGGGCGAAGCCGCGGGTAACTGCTAGTATCAAATAAAACTGATATTTTAAAATCTGGATACGCCTCCTTGATGCGCGCCTGTTTAAGAGGCTGTTTCTGCTGAGAATGGTTCAAATGAGTCGAACTGGGGGGCTGCCACGTTCTACAAATGCGATTCAGTTTAGGACCTCTGAATTGCGATGTGTCAGTTCCATAAAATAACATAACTGTCAAATACTGACAGGCCGAAATTAAACTGAACCACGTTTAAGAGATCACGGTAGGCGCGGATCCAGGAGGGGGGCAATAGGGGCATTGCCCCCCCTTGACACTGGACTTAGATATGCTTAAGTTCTGTTTTAAGTAGAAAATAATATCATATCATAGGGCAGTGCCCTCTCCCCGCAACGAAGTCCTGGATCTCCGCCTCTGACGTGGCTTGTATTATGTGTGACAATGACAACTCACACATAGATGCACATCGTCACATCACATCATCAGCCTGGTACAGACAAGTGCTTTACAAGTGGACATATACCTCTCCAATTATTTATGCATGGGAAGGTAATACCCACAATCACCATGCTGGGCAAGTGGGTGTGCGATCGCAGCCATGTGTCCATTATGACGAAGCTGTTGCTGCCCTTCATCAATCTTTAATAAATTAATGGTAAGTAACACTTAAATCCCTTAGTCGACTCTTACGACATTCACGGGAAGAGTTGGGGTGGCGACAAACGCATTCTTACTGCCGTCACCACGCGGCTTTTACAACGTGTACTAACATTTGGGAATCATTTCCACTGCTGGACGTAGGCCTCTCCTATTAACGATGCGTATAGACGCATTAGAAAACCTTATGGGTAACCACCCATAATCACCATTGGCGATCGCAGTAATGTGTCCAGTGTGATGACGCTGCTGCCCATCATCAATATTTTATCAAATGATGGTATGTGACACTTCAATCCCTTAGTCGACTCTTACGACACCCGCAGGAGGAGTTGGGGTTGTGACAAATGTATTCTTACTGCCGTCACCACACGGCATACGTTTTGTGAATAAGGGGCGACCCAAAACCTCGCTGACAACGGAACTGCGCTTTTGCTGTTTTTAAGCCAATATGTTGTAGCCATTTTTAAGAAGGATGGAAAACGGGGAGCGCTTGTATGGGAAATTACTGATTCAACGCAGACAAAGTCGGGGGCAACTGCTAGTAAACAAATAAATAACTCCCCTACCCATATATCAGCGGTACAGACGCAATTTACAAAGGCTTAATTCGTAATTTCTATTTACTCACGTTGTAATTAAGGGTACAAGTTGAAGTTGCAGCCGGGCCAGAATTGCTTGAGATAATTCTGTTGCCAGTTGTAAATTATGTTTAATTTGAGTAATTGGTGCGGTGTTTTGCGGGAAATGATACTGATTTAAGGGATTAACAACTGTTTGAAAACGACGTTTGATAAAATGACAAGTACCTTCATTGTAACTTCATACTTTTGTTTTGCGTACCTACAAATATTTTGCATTCCTTTTGCTGGATCCATTGCCTAAGAGATGGCATTTTCGAGATAAGACCGATTTTGAAGGTATCTTTAAAGTTTTAAGTAGTTTTCCTTCGTAGTTGAGTGAAAATTTTGCTAAAAATATTCTTAAAAAAAATCAATGGTTTAATAAATCAATTATAGTTATACTCGTACCTATGAAACAAGTCGTATTCCCTGATTAATTCCTCTACATCTAATAAAACTAGTCTAAGTAATGCATCCTACCTCGTAAACTTCCTACCAAATAGTAATAAATCCCAGGTGGGCCAAATTGCCCTACATTCGGGGAATCATTTATTAACCGCGCTTACCAAAGGGATAAATGAGCGCGATGACTTGCAAATAGTTGCCGGGGCTAAACGGGACTTTCGTCTATCGAAATTCTAATGTCATTTCGTTCGAAATTAAGGGAAATCCGGAAAGATGAAGAAATTTGCTTGGTTATGGAAAACTAAAGCTAAAGTATTTGTTTCCACGCATTTCATTTGACACAGTTGATTGTGGAGTAAGGTTCTTCAAATTTACTGGGAAATCAAGAAGTTATTTTCATTTTGTTTGACGTTAGATTTAATCATTGATGAACTTTCTACGTACTTAAAAAATGTAAAAAATGGCATTTCCTTGGATATAAAAAGCGTTCACGGATACTTAAACTCTTTCTAATTTGAAAACAACTCTGAACTTGGGGATTTAGAAAGTATAAATCGTTTGAATACCTGTACATAATACGTTGAGTTAAAGTAATACTTATCGTTTATAGGGTTCCGTAGCCAAAATGGCAAAAACGGAACCCTTATAGATTCGTCATGTCCGTCTGTCCGTCTGTCCGTCTGTCACAGCCGATTTACTCGGAAACTATAAATGCTACAGTAACGAAATTTGGTAAGGATATGTGTTGTATAAACCGCTACAGGATTATGATACTAAATTATAAAAAAAACAATTGGGGTGGGGGGCCTCCATACATGTAACTGAGGGATTGAAATTTTTTTTTAGTTGTATATAAGCGTGTGGGGTATTAATAGAAAGGTCTTTGAAAATGATATGAAGGTTCATAAATCTCATTTTTATTTAAGCAAATTGTTTTCGAGATATCAGCTCTCAAAGTCTGAAAAATGTGACCCCCCCTCTATTTTTTAAACTACGCGATAAAAAATTCAGAAAAAAATATATGTTATGCACATTAATAAACTCTATCAACGATTTTTGGTTTGATTAAATTATCTCCTACAGTTTTTGAGGTAGGTTGATATACTGTATTTTTTAAATAATAAATTGATAATGGTACGGAACCCTTCGCGCGCGAGTCCGACTCGCACTTGGCCGGTTTTTTTTATTTTCAGAAAGCAGTTTTGGTTGGGTTAGGGAATAACAAAAATTGGATTTTATTTTTTATGTCTGGTTCTGGTAGATTGCAACTGTATGAAGTAATTAAATATCCTATCTACATATCTACTAGTAAATAAAAAACAAAATGTTGGTAAAATAATTCTACTTTTCTATAATTTTGTTTGAAATGTAATGTAGAATGCAAAAACTTAAAAATATAATTAAACTAACAAAGTATCGTCCTGTTTGACTATTTATTGTATTATTTATGCATGAATAGAATGTCGTATTGAATGTGAAGTCTAGACTTGCTTAGTAATCGAAAACTAAGTTTCGTTCTATTTTACTGCCTGTAAAAATGCGACTTTGTGTTTCCCATACAAAAGTTCTCGCATTCGGTTGAATTTTACGACGAAGATAAAGACTTCGCGATTTACAGAATACCTACTAAAAATGTTTAGGTTCTGATAAATCACATAGGGGCTGGCTCAAAATTATTTTCGCAGTCTTATTTTGTGTCCCTAAAAAACGTGACGCAGTGGTGATTTTTGTGAGATGATCTTTTGTTTTCAATTTCTGATGTATGGATTATTTAAAATCTAGTGTGAAAAAGAAATACAAGTGCACCGGATTTTTTTTATATAGAGTCGAAACAGCAACTAAAAGCGTGACAGAGTGGTTTGAAACAAGAACGAAAATAATTTTGACTCGGTTACACCGATTTTGGAACATACATTTTTGTGTTATTAATATGAACATACCTAGTTTCTGTAATCCTTTATCGGTTCCGTTATTTTCTAAGAGAGCTATCAATCCCCGATTTTCCATCCATTCCTGGAATTCCAGGCTAAAGCAAACTGGGCTTACGGTCTTGAGGGAAAATGTTTAAATTATTTAATTTCCGCCCAGAAACTTGCACGGAAACTTACCGAGTTTTCAATTATCCCTGTTTTGATGCCGGTAATGAAGCCGTGATAAAGAAAGCAAGAACTTCCAAATTTAATACCTTAACGGAAATATTAAATACCGTCAAAAATATTGTTTAAGCCAGGGGTTCCAGCCTTCTGTAAGCCAAGACAGTCTATAAATTAAAAACCTTACCCTATTCCTTTGTATCATTGTCCATGTCACACACCCAAACAATGCTGTACTCCAGGTGAACGTTAAGCTTTTAAAGAGGATATTTTTTTTGGAGGAGGTCAGAAGTGGACGTCTTTCGGTTGATATGATGATGATTGATGATATATCTTTAAAATTTTCTCTAGAAATTAAAATGGAGGACGTGCATCTGACATCACATAAATGAGGGTTGCGTAATGTGGAAAATCCTACAAATAATACCTATATTATGTACTCCAGATTCTGTAACTGAACAGTAATAATCGAATCGGAAGGAATTTAATACGCGAAATTAAACATTCCAGTTAAATCAACAAACCACAGACAATCCTATTTAACTTCAAAACAAATACGAAACAACTTTTAATTAAATACGATGTGAGGCCTATCCGCGGCCGTCTTTTTGCCACTAATTAGATTCTATATACGGTCATTGTCAAGGGCATAAATAGATATACAATTTTAGACCTTATGCTCTAGATAAAAGCAAAAAAAGTGTATACATATTTATGTCCTTGATTGTACAATATGTACGACCAGCTAGTCGAGACCTGTGCCTATTGAACTGAGACAACCTTTCAAGTGAAGCTTCTAAGGTCTTCATAATTGGACGAGCTTGACCTGTCCATTTTAGGAAGAGCTCTTGGCTTTTCTTTTATTCCGTAGACCAGGTGTCGGAAGGGCACTTGAATGGGCGGCTGGAGGTCTTTGTAGACTGGCGTTTGAGTTACGGATTGATTACGGAAACTTTACGGGAATTGTTTTTACAAAGGTGTTGGTCTGAATGATTGTTGGGAAGTTACAAGTGAATTTCTGTTTTCGTTTATTTGGGAAACAATGCTCAATGAATTTTCGTTAATGTTGCATGAAATGCATTTGTTTGTTAGCGATTTGTTTAGCGGCGGATAAAATAAATGGTGTACAATTTAAAGTTAATGGTGTAATTAGGAGTTACCACATAACATAATGAATAACATAATTTATTTATTTACAAGGACATAAAACAGAAACAGTCACAAGAATACATCGTATTTTAGTTACAGAAGTTTACAGACTATGATTCCTGATGAGTACGATTCATAGTGTACTACTGTTTCATAGTGTAAGCGCAGGTGGCTTATGATGGTCCCGTTTTATCTATTTATCGTGCTACTCATCACTTTCGTACTTGGATACTTGTTAAAACGTGACGGCAACGCCGACTAACGATTAGAAGCGGTACCATCATAAGCCTACAGGTTTGTTTTATTTCCATATAAAATAAAGCAATCGCTATCCAGGCAACTAGCTGCTGAATGTGTTTATGCATTTCATTACAAGTTACACATAGAAAGTCATGATCCAACAATTTCATAAACCAGTATTTACCATGAAATAAATAAGCACCTGTATCGGACCGCCAGCTTGCTAGGCCAATATTGAATCCCGACCAATTACCGACGAAATATAAGTACAGTATTGCCAACATAAACGAACAGTAGCGCAACTCAAGTCTGGCAAATCAGTAAGCACAAATAAAACATGGATACTACTTAAAAAATTGCCTTTCAAAACAGGCCCTGACGTTAACAAGTGTCACCCCCTCTGTCTGAAGAATTTCTTTACATTGTGTTACCATGAAACCGTGTGGTGACGGCAGTAATAATACCTACATTTGTCACCACCCCAACTCCTCCAACGGGTGTCGTAAGAAAATAATGGTCAGTGACACTTCAATCCCTTACTGACCATTATTTTGTAAAAGATTGATGATGAGCAGCAGTATCATCATAGTAGACACATTATTGCGATCGCCAATCCGCTTGCCCAGCGTGGCGATTATGGGCATTTACCTCTTAATGCGTCTCTACGCATAAAGGCCTACGTCCAGCAGTGGATTATCATGGGCTGATGATGATGATGATGATGATGTGTTATCATGACCCAGGTTTTTACGAAAATGGGTAATAATACGCATTACTGGCAAACGTTTTCACATATTAAGAGTTGACAATTATTTATTTAAATTAACTTTACAATGAATTTTATGTCCCTCGAACGATCAATGTAACGCGCGCCCTGCTTAGTTGTCAAACACTGCTCTTAGTAACATAAGTACCTACTTACTGTACCGGTTAACCCTAGTTTTACTGCACCGCACATGTATATATGAAATATCCAACAGCTCATGAAAATTGTGGGCAATACGGGAACCATTAAAGTTCAGCTCGCTTCGAATACAAATCTAGCTTTTCGTAGCTATTTAGAGAATAAACAATTGGCTACTGGTTCTCAAACTTTTACCGAGTTCAAAAATCCTTGGCGAACGTTGCTTGCGTAGCGTTACTAAAATTTACCTACAATTGGGAAACAGAGTACTAATAACTGCCGATTAAGGTTTTTTTTAACATTATGAGACTGTTTACGCCTCTATAAAGGAAACTACTAATTTTGATAGTTTACCATTTTAATTATTGATAAGGTACAATCGGTTCTTATTTTTAGTCTAGGACACGTGCGAAAGCTTCAGCGGTTAGAAGGGAAGAGACTTGGCGTCTCGGTGCACTGATGCGTCTGGATGCTTAGCCAAGTTGCCAATCGCTAGCGCTTGGTACCGTATC
>JALPQI010003155.1:0-97190 GCA_025490895.1 Thaumatotibia leucotreta | reverse complement strand
GGGTAGGTATTAGAAATGAGAAATAAATAATGTTGATAAATTTAAACCTTATCCCCTGATCTGTGTAGGCGTCCTGAAAGGACGTCTGTCACCAATGTAATTGAAATTTGAATTTTATTTTCAAGGTTTATTTTCCAGTAGTAGGTACTTTTTTGACAGACCACATATACATATGACCACATATATATAAGGTCCTAATTTATTAGTTGCAGATATTTTAACACATGATACTTTTCATTAAAATAATTAACTTTAAATATAAATTAAGAAATCTTTTCATGTAATTTTTTTGATTTCATTTTCCTAACAAAAAAAATAATTATAATTTCGGCTAAAAAAAATCATCATGTGTGCATTATCACATGTCACAATAACACTGTCTGTAATGTCATCAAACGACACAATCCAACGGAAAATAACATGACATTGACAATAAAGTATTTAATTTATCGACGAGAAGTGGCCAGTTCCAGTTAAGTGGTACGTATAAGAGGTAATAGAATCTGTTCAATGAGTTTTCATTAAATAATCGCATAAACAGGGTGTTTTTACGTAGGAAATTAGTTTTTCCGTTTTCTCCAAAAAACATCGTAAAAGCTATAATGTTTCACGGTTTAATATACTCCAGAGACCGAGTACTATCAGCTGTAAAAATATCTGCATCTAATAAATTAGGACCTTATATATGTGTATATATATATACATGGGTTACTTTTTCACCAGTACAAAAAATCAACATACGTAATAGTAGTCCAAGTTACAGAATACTAGCATTTTTTGTTAGTAGGTACAAAAAAACTGAAATACCAATAAAAAAAAAAAAAAAAATATTGATTAATTTCCTTATAGCTAGTATGACAAAGTGCTAACATTATTATATATTAGGAATTATAGTTGTGACGCGCCTGAACTAGGAAGATCCTGTATCTCAGGCAAAAATATTATAAACTAATTATGAGAGCAAATTAACAAAATAAAATCATACACAGAAAAGACAAATATTAAATTCGATTATCACTTGTAACAGGTGATACCTACAAAATATTTAGGTATATTCAATTTACATATTATGCAGTTTATTTTAGATTCGACATTACAAATATTGCAACGTCAACGACAATGCGCACGGGCAAAGTAAAGTAGGTCGAATAGTAGCACGTAATTATTTGCTTACATAGCGACAGGTGTTTAGGTTAGTGGGTTATTGATTATGTTATGTTAGAAATTTAGTACATTTTTCTAGATAATAATAGGCTAAATAATATGATCTTAGCTAAAAATTTAGGCCCCCTCATAGTCGACTGAGAAAATGTATCGACGCTCGGCCATTTTCCTTGCTGGACACTCTGGATCTCCTGTCTTGTGGTCGTTGGGCTTCTTATAGAGCTTACATGTTGCGCAGCTGGGACGTTCTCCTTTGAGAGGGCACGCCTTGTCCGAATGTCCTATACTACAACAATGTTCTGGTTGCTTACAAGTCTTGGCGGCGTGGCCATATTGCTGACATTTGAAGCATCTAGTGACAATAGTGAAGTCTTTCACAGGACAAGATGACCAATTAATGAAAACTCGGCCCTGAGTAATGAGAGCTTTGCGGATTAGGGCTGGTACTTCTATGACGTAGTTACAGGTATCCGCATCTTTCTTACCAGACTTATGGCTTAGTTTAATACTAGTTAAGATGTTGTCCCTAGTTAAGTCTGTGAGCTTGTCGGCAAGATTTTGGTCATACAAGCAATTATAAACATCTTGTTCTCGTAGAGCTGCCGGTACGCCCACTATTACAACTCTGGGCCTGCGCTTAAAGGGTTCATTGACGGTGAGGTCCGGGGAAGTGGTCTTGAAAGTCCGTTTCAGTTTTTCGATATCATCCTTGGAGTCGGTGCTAATGATAACTCCACCATTTCTTACTTTACGTAGTGCTCTGACGTGGAGTTTCAATTGTCCGGGATTAATCAGCGTTTGTACTAAGCTCTTCGTATCTTCGCTCGATTTGGAATTATCTTTAGGGTAGATTGCCACTGAGCTCAAATTGCTAGGACGGATCTGACTATTATTATTCGTTTTTACCATGTCGGCGAAGGAAGGCGGCGCATCGGTAGCAGGTCTGGTTGAAGTCTCGACCGTTAGTTTGAGGGCTCGGATGGATTCAGATAGGTCTAGCTTTTCTTCAAGAGAATGGAGGTCACGTTGTTGTAGCAATGCTTTCTGTTTAAGTGCCTGATAATTAACCGCCAAGTTTCCAGTACCATGGGCTACTTTACGGCAGAGATTGTGGATTTTTAATTTTTGGTCAGAGTTCAATTTACCCTCGGTCGAAATGCAACATATTTCATTCAGACACTGCTCAATGGCACTCATCCAGTTCTGAATTTCCGGCGTAGATACAGCGTCGAGGTTGCTCTGCACTCTAGCACTTGTCGTTAGGTCATCTTGATTTCTGGCGGTTGAAGGTACTGGAGTGGAGGGAGGGCTACGTTGCATCTTCGAACTTCTGGAAAATGGGCTGTTGTCACCCATTGTTAACTCGATGGAAACACTATGAGTCCATTTTTATTTGCACTGCCCGATCACGTGTGACACAGATCGTGAGAATCGAGGTCAATATTTAATTCGTACGATTTTAAATCGCAAAGTAATAGGTAATAACACGACTGTTTGCCTCGACGGATTAATGAACAATGTTTTAACTTATCCGCAAACCTAACAGGAAATTTGGACGCATTGCGCATTATCAATGTGCATAACTAGCAAAACACACGAACTGGCAACTATTTATTTAAAACGTCATCGCACGCGGCATGGCGGGTTGGAAAAGCGGCGGCGGTAATGTGCATCGAGTATCAACTTATCATTATGACTTGGCAAAAATATCTTACTAGATCCCAAATCCTCCGTCTTACTTGCACGGGCTTAGGCCCGTCAAAATAAAGAATTTTTCTGTGTGTTATAAATAAATAAATAATAAATAAATAAATATCTTGGGACATCTTACACAAATCAACCTAGTCCCAAGGTAAGCTCAATTAAGGCTTGTGATGTGGGTACTAGGCGACGATATATATAATAGATAGATACATATAGATACTTAAATACATAGACAACCATGACCAAGGAACAAATATTTGTGATAAATAAATACACAAATAATGCCCTCGCCGGGATTCGAACCCGGAACCTCCAGCTTCGTAGGCAGGGTTACTACCAACTAGGCTACGGAGGCTGACAAATTTGTCGAATGTTTTAAATTATGTCTGGGAAACGTGATAAAATTACAAAGTAGCACAGAAACTTTCTTTATTGAGGCGTATTTCAAAATTTTAAATCAACTTTATCTACACAAATATCGTTAAGTTCTCTAAAATGCGTCCAGAAACAATAGACAATGACCAGCATTACCCACCATCTGAACTTGGCACATACATAAAGTTAACATTATATACGATTTTTCCGGAGGTTATGAGTTTTAAATTTGGAACAGCTGTCAGATTCAAGTGGGGTGCCTATTCTGGTATCTATAAATATTCAGCCAGTCATCAACACAATAAGTTAATTCAGTATATTTTTTAGTAACAATCGGACGATATTTTCATATCGAGTGACACAAGAATAGGGACATCATTCGATTGTCTATGATTTAAAAAAAATACAGAAATTCAAATCGGTGCCATTCCTGCCTTTTGTTTATTGCCTTACAAGTGAAAAATTGTGAAAAGTTGTAAATACTTTGTGATAATACTGATAATTATTTGATAATGAGTGGCAGTGACTCGGATAACGATATGAGCACTCCGCCGGAAATACTCAATGCAGCTATGACAGCAACTAACAACCTGTTGCCGCAAAAGTCGAGAGCCAAGTATGAGAAGGCTCTGTTTCTGAACGCATCTTAGAGCACTTATGATATGTGTGTAGATAAAGTAGTGTATGCAACTATACGTAATCAGGCATTACGTACAGTTGCATAAACTACTATTATGTACAATGATTGGAATCAAAAAAACATACCTAATTAATGGAGTCCATTTCTCATGCTTATTAATTAATTTACATGAATGTTTCCTTCGATATTTCCCATCACAAGTTTTCACTTTTAAGTTCATCAAAATGCTCTTATTATTGGACTTGGGCCTCTTCAACGTATACTCGCCGTTTCACCTCACCCCACAAAAAAAGTCACACTGGGTCAAATCTGTTGACCTGGCTGGTCATAACACTGGCATTTTCCAGGCGGGGCACACTTTGTTCAGCGTTAGAGTTTACTCTATACATAAAGCATTTTATCACGCTCACATGATGTGCAGTACATCATGAATCAAGCGCCGAGCGCCTACTTTACGTATCGAGTAAACGCTAACTTAATCGTTACTTGCCAAATCATGACACTTGCCTTTTTCTTTGGCTTGTTAATCTCGCAACCATACTTATATTTATACAATCATATTTTTTCAGTTGAATATTGAAATACAGTTGAAGATTGGGAAGATACTTCAGCGGAAAGAACCTAATGAAAATGTAACGGAACACGTTTCAAGAAAATGGTATTGAACTTGGTGACAAGAAACATTCATATATTTTTAATGAAGTACAATGTTTATATACTATTTAATTTTCGACATTATTATGAGCTGTGTTTTGCCGAATAAATATTGTTACTGAATACAAGTGATGAAAGTGAGCATTTTCTACATGAGTGTCGGCGATCGAAACCGACAAGAGTTAAAGAGGTCTACATTTCAACACCAACATCAAACTATATTATGCGAATGCATTATGCGAGAAAATATCTGCATACAGTACCAACCAGACTGTGCAGAAAAATAGGGGAGAGTGGGGTACAGTGAATAAAGGTGCACTGTGGTAATTTTGCATTAGCTTTATTTATCGCTTTAATAATCCGGTATTCTTTTTTTACGAATTTGCTCATCTGTGTGATACTAATATTGGAGTAACTAAATAACGGAAGATACTTTCAATTATACCTGAAAAGTCTTGTTCTTGGTTTTTTTACCTCAAACTAGGAACTGTTCTGTGATTTTTGATTGAAGAGGTAACTTTAGTTCACTTTTTTATAATGAAAATGATTTTAAAGCTACATGTAAATTATATACTTGTGCTGGAAAATGTGTCCTCTAAGGAATAGGTGGGACAATAAGGTATGTAGAAAATTACAAATAAAAATAACACCACTACAACATTTGTAAAAAAAAGGGATCCACTGTACCCCACTCTCCTCTACTATGAAAATTCAGTCTTGCACTCGCGCAGAAAAATATCACATTCTGTGGAGTGAAGTTCAGGTAGAGTTCTTATGAAAACTGTCACCACTCTTAGTAACCTCGTATGTCACTACTGAATCGGAACTGAGATACGTACGCACTATAGGAGTATCTTAAAGTCCGTTGGCTCAACTGCTACTTTTATTCCTATGTAAAATAAGAGTGACAGCTGGTAACCACAGTTACCAAAAGCTATTGAGTGGCTTTTATGGATCGAATATTCGCTGTATCGAAAATCGTAGAAATAATGTATCCTAAAATCAAAATTAATGTTTCGATTGGACAATCGACGTATATTTGTGACCGAGATTGTCATCCCATAATCTCGGTCACAAATATACGTTGGCTCGACTGCTACCGGATCGAATATTCGCTGGGTCGAAAAGTGTATAAACGAGATCATAATTGTAATTGGTTACCGGCGCAAACATCACACTTGTAAACAAAATGTAAAAATTGTCTCACTTGTTCTCTATTTGGTTAGGTATTTTAAAAAGGTAAAAAATCTTGCACTATCTTTTTATTGAAAAATGCATTTAAAAATCCAAACTAGGTACTTAATGAATCAAAACAATGTAAATCACTGTATTCCTTTGTTATATTACGTATATTTGGTAAAACTTATTTTCTACTTGTAGTTTCAATAAAAAGATACTGCAAGATTGTTTACCTTTTTTTAAATATCTAACCAAACAGAGTATAGAATATAGAGCAAGAATATATTATGTATATAAAAACTATAATATGTATGTGTCAACCATTCGGCAACCCATTCTCTCGATTACATCGTTAATAGTAGCCCCAAACTTTGGTATTAGGTACTATTCGTCATCTATTTACTGAAGTATTCCTACATGGATATAAAACAATTTGTACATAGCACAGACGTTGATACAAGAACAGACGAGGCGATGAACTTTCGATACTCAACAGATTGAAACCCATGTTTTAGCTATGCATATATTTAGGCCACCAATATTTAAATTTAGCGAATATTAGTTCTCAGCAGAAGAGTACAGAAGAGTAGGTAGGTACTGTAGCCGTGCCATGAGCTGGAAAGTAAAGGATACGTAATTACGTAAGGTTTTACTCGATACGTGCATTCTATCATGCTCGCGCTTACAAATAGGAGCGAGCGCGATGGCCTGCTCAACGTATTTAATAAAACCTAATGTTACCGATACTTGTAAAGTCATGGTACGGCTACTGTTTATTATATTTACTGTATCGTTGGCCAGTAAGTTAGGGTTTTCGATCTTTTGCAGGCAACGCTATATAGGCGTGTGGTCCAAACAGCTGTCAGATTCATAGGCACTGAACATGAAATATCGAAATTCTAATTGTATTTGGAGGTAACCGTTATAATGGCGGGACCGGATCCTGAATTCGATCGATTCATATTGCATTATTTAGTACTGAATTTGTACTATTTAGTACCTGTTGTAAAAAAAATTGTACCTCTTCTATTTCAAAGTTATATTCAATCAGTCTGGTCCCGCCATTATAACGTTATAATGGCGGAACCAAATCCTGAATTCGATCGATTCATATTGCAATATTTATTTAGTACTGAATTTGTACTTTTTGGTACCTGTTGTAAAAAAATAATACCTCTTCCATTTCAAAATTATACTTCAAACAGTCTGGTCCCGCCATTATAACGTTATAATGGTGGGACCAGGTCCTGAATTCTGTCCATATTCTGTCGATTCATATTGCATTATTTAGTACTGAATTAGTACTATTTGGTATTGATACCTCTTGTAAAAAAATTAGTACCTCTTCCATTTTAAAATTATATTTGCTTCATCTGGCGGAACCAGACTATTTCAAATATAATTTTGGAATGAAAGAAGTACAATTTTTTTTACAACAGGTACCAAATAGTACAAATTCAGTAAGTACTAAATGATGCAATATGAATCGACAGAATATGGACAGAATTCAGGACCTGGTTCCGCCATTATAACGTTATAATGGCGGGACCAGACTATTTGAAGTATAATTTCGAAATGTCTCGCCATTATCGTTATAATTACATTTGGATCGTTACATTTGGAGTTTATTAATTTCATAAACGTATGACGACTAGAAAACGGTCGCCGAACTGAAGATTGGGCCCTAAAACAGGAACTCAAAATGACTGACACTAAACAAAATTACTAGAACTTTGTTCATTTCATCCTTTAGTAGATTGGCTACCAAACCAGCTTCGAAATGGGATTAAAATCCCAATAGGTAACTGGCTTTAAATCGGGACTTATCATTACCGGTTTGTAACCAGGTTTGTACCAAATCCAGATACGAGATGGGAAAGTTAGTCCCATTTCATCCTACCAGACGGGAAACTATATTTCCCATTTGGCAGCCAGCTATCAAATCCGAATACCAAACGGTAAGTACTAAAGGCATTTCATGGGAATTGACTCGGAAACGTTTATTTATTTTAGAAAACATTATTCCTTATGTAATGGTTTTAAGAATAAATAAACCACAAAATATATAGAAAATTCAATTCGCGTATTTATTTTGACAGTTTGTTGGTCCTTACGCCATATCACCGCCCCAGTGTCAGAAAAAAATATTAAAAACCCTCACTGAGGAAGCGGCAGTGTGAACAGCCAACGATCATCTACATATATATATGTATAGGTATATTTGTTAATTTTACTGACATAGGATCTATATCTACTCTTTGTTTAGTGAGCGAGAAAAAAGTCGACAAATCATCCCTTACTCGCCTCCTGTGGAACCAGTAACCGTACCATGAGCTGCCCCTGCGTTATTAACGCGGACTTACATAGGTGCTTTCTATACGGGTGGCTCGCCCCAAGACGCGATTACGGGCGGGATGGAAAGTAAGTCCGCGTTAAAAACGCAGCGGCAGCTTATGGTAAGCACACAGTGCCTGAAAGTATCCTTTCCCTCTCTAGTACGTTTTGTAGATACTAGGTTCAAGAAGTACCTACCTACCTACCTTCAACAATTTATAATAATACATTCTGTTGCAATGCTATCAGACAAACATCTACAGCTAGGAAAACAGCCACTATCAACCATTTGACCATTGCCGTCGGCTATACTAAATAGGTGGCCAAGAAACAAATACCTACATTCCCGTGAGGTTGGAATACAGAGTCCCTCTAGAAGGTTTTTAAATGTTTCAGAGCGGTCGATAATAGTACATTGTGCATCTAGGGAGGTAAGTACAGTATCACTAACGAGAGTGTTAGAAGCCCGACGCCGTAGGCGGAGGGCTTTTGATGACTCGAGTTAGTAGGTATGCCTCTTACCGATTGTGATGCATACAATGTTTTTTATAACACTTGCAGACAAAGAATATGTTATGAGACGAAATATTGGTATTCCCTAAGGAATTTCACTTTTCTATTACTCCCACTGCAATATGCACAAGCAATGGCGCGCTTAGAAAGCAAATGTGATGAAAAATGTTGAAACCGCGTAAAATAGTAGGTATTAGCTACTGTAACATGCCTAGGTAGTAGGTACTTCTGAAACATGAACTAAACTCTAGGGGGTCTAACTACACTGCATCCTAATACTCCTGAAACCTCTCTGACAACGGAAATACAGCACCTTGTTTATATGGTATAAAGCATCCGAAAATTGAGCGTCCAGCTGTTCGCCTGTGTCTGGAAAATCTTCGTTGCGTTTGTATTTAAGTAAGTACTCGTACCTAACCTACTTTTAATTGATATCGGACAATCTAATTAGCATCTTATGGGATGGTAGGCGAAAATGTAGGTAAACTTAGACAGGATAACACTATCCTTACATATTATGTAATGTAAAATGTTAGTTGGAGACTAACATAGTAGGTATGTAGGCTAACATTTAGTAATATAAATGTTACTCCAACAAGGTCTAAAATCTAAATGTCCGATAAACCACTAGTACATCATCAGTATCGTAGTTGGTAATAAAGCAAGTCGGCAAATGTCCATCAGATCATTCAATTTGGTCTACTACTACGTGTCTAATGAATATATTTCTTCAATCTTCTAACTCCATAGAACTACCCAAAATACCTACACATTTTATTACTTATTATACTTGAGGCCCTAGCACATCTTGTACAACAATATTGGCAGCAATTTGTGACCTGCTCGCAACTTCTCATCTCTTTTGAATCAATGTAATCAAAAAGGGACGGGTAGCCGCGACAAGGTTCCTGTCATGCACGATATGTGCTAGTGCCGTTGATCAAGTATAATACTATGAATTTCTTAGGTCAATCTATACTCGTAATTATATTGCCACATTGTTCCTAGCGAATAGAGACCCGCTGCGGTAAATACTAGTGTTTTGGGACATAAGTAACTTTCTTTGATAACTTTTTTATTTACCAGTAAGTAGCTGTACCAAAAAATATAATACTCTAAAGAGTTGTACATAACGGCGACGGATAGGTATTACCCGAAGAGTACGGGAATAACTTCTTTACTACAGCTGTTGTTATATCTGTACAGTTAAAAGTAGGGATTTTAATACCAAACCAACAGTTGGTTTTGCTTCACAAATATACAATACAATATAAAGTCATTTCCTAATTGGCGCCCTCTAGTTAGAACTTGGACCATTTAGAAAAGCTGTTCTTTTAACTGGCGCCATCTAGTTTATTGATGAGTAATGATTGTACAACTGACATTGGGTACTGACGGGAGGTGTAGTAGTGTGCGTTACAGGGTAAAATTACATAATTTTCTAGTTTTTGCATTATTGCGATTTAGAAGAACAGTATTTTGTGCAGGTTGCTATCAATTTGTACATTAGATTTTTTGCTCCTTGCGCGTATCTCAAAACATGTTAACTCTGATCTTCGGTTTAGCAGAAAATGACGAAAATATGGTGTTTGTGCAATTGTAGCGCCATCTTTTAGCAGATAAGCGGCAGGGATAGGGTCGAATCCACCTTAAAGGGGAAGTGACGTCACATAGCTGATTCAAAGCTGCCACTATAACCAAAAAATCTTGCGATTGGAATGTCTCTTGTGTTTGGTAGTGACACTTGACATTTGTCACCGTTTTTCGTCGTTTTCTTATGTGTTTGAAACATCGCTTGTAACGTCATTTAGCTGATTCTTGACGTTTGTAACTTACGCTCTTTCTGCTCGAAATAGTAATAAAACTATTTACTAATACCGAACCACCACCAGTTTCTTTTTTAACTTTTAATTTCCGGGTTTTACCCATTCAAATTTAAGAGTGGGGTCAAATTCCTGCTTGCGCAAAATCAGGCATAGCTTTTTTTCTATGAAAGATAACAAAATAATTATACGATTTGTCTGTTTAATTAAGCGTTTATGAGAATAGGATGTCCTCATGGATAGCAGTGATGTCGATATTTAATTTTGTCAATCTCTCGTTCCTGCTAGCAATGCCGTCTTTACCATAAGGGCACAAGGGGCACATGCCCAGGGCCCCCATCTTTAGGGGGCCCCCCGAAAGATCGACAACTTTCCTCACATTTATTCTCACGTTTACTTTCCTTTCGAAGGGGGCCCCAAAATCCTTGGATGCCCAGGGGCCCCCCCATAGTTAAAGACGGCCTTGCCTGCTAGAAAAGTATCTAGGTATAATTATTACATTATTGTTACCTCAGATACTCGGAGACGAGTTTATACATCTGCTCAGTGGTCTTGTTGAGTATCAGCCGCGTGGGTGACGCGTTGAGCAGCGACAATTGCAACGCTATGTTTTGCGCGAGGGCAGCCATTTCGCCCGCGAAGCCGGTGCAACCGCCTTGGAGGTAGAGCTCTGCCGCGTCACTGCTGTGGTTCAGCGCAGTTTCCAGCATTGACCTGTATATTATTGTTATTTATTTTCACCACGTCAAATACAAAAGCCGTCAGTTAGACGCCTCTTCGTCAAACCTGTGTCAAAAGTTATTTTTTCTACTCCCGTACTTTTATTTGTCATTTCAGGGTCGTGAACATACCCTTAAACCCCTACCTTACAGATGTCAAGACAAGTCTATTTTGTCTATTCCCTATAAACACATTCGGGCATACACGCAGTGCGTTTTTGGATTTTAAGATACCTCGTGTATACAAGACGTAATGAAATACATGGCAGCCAACCTAATTTTAAATGTCGTTTCTGATTAATAGTAAACCATAGAGAAGCTTTCTTTTTTAATTTTAACGTCTTCCGTCCGGCCTTTTTTTTTTTTTTTTTTTTTTATACCACGTCGGTGGCAAACAAGCATACGGCCCGCCTGATGGAAAGCAGTCACCGTAGCCTATGGGCGCTTGCAACCCCAGGGGTGTCACATGCGCGTTGCCGACCCAATAAGAACTTGTACACTCCTCTTTTGAAGAACCCCATACTGTAGTCCAACGGGAAAACCTCGGCAGGGAGCTCATTCCACAGACGGACCGTCCGCGGGAGGAAGTTCCTCTGAAACCGCACGGTGCGCGACCATTTAGGTTGCAAGGTGTGAGGATGAGCGCCCAGTCGGTGGCGAGCGGTGCGATGATGAAAAGTGGACGTTGGCATCATGTCGAACAGTTCTTCAGAGCACAACCCATTGTACAGACGATAGAACACACATAAGGAGGCGAAGTCTCTCCTTAGACTTAAGGGTTCAATACCGCCTGTGAGTCTGGGATCGTCGACTATTCGGACAGCTCGTCTCTGAACCGAGTCAAAGGGTGCAAGCTGGTATACAGGTGCTCCTGCCCAGAGGTGACAGCAATACTCCATATGGGGTCTGACTTGCGACTTATATAACAGAAGTCTTTGCCCCGGAGTAAAGTATCCCCTCGCTTTATTGAGCACCCCGAGCTTTTTGGATGCCAGCGTAGCTTTTCCCTCTAGGTGGCATCGGAATTGGACGTCGTTGGAAATGTCGACTCCGAGGATCCCAATACTCCCTGACATGGTAAGAGCTGTGTCTTGGAACTTTGGAGCCACAGTAAATGGGGTTTTTTTAGCGGTAAACGCGCAAACTTGTGTCTTTGTGGGGTTGAACCTGACTAGGTTATCCCGACCCCATAACGAGACTCTAGATAAAGTGTTCTCGATGTCAGACACAAGTTTTCCGCGACTTTCCAGTACCACAGAGCGAGGGATATTAGCACGGCCTGTGTAAAAAGTATCCCCAGTACTGTCATCCGCATAGCAATGGAGGTCGCCGATAGACAACATGTCATTGATATGCAGAAGGAACAGCGTTGGGGATAGCACAGAGCCTTGCGGGACGCCAGCGTTTATGTCCATGCTATCAGAGCAGCTACCGTCTACTACGGCACGAATGCGTCTGCCGGACAAAAAGCTAGCAATCCATCTGCATAATCCCTCGGGCAGTCCATAAGATGGCAACTTCGACAAAAGGCCCCTATGCCAGACCCGATCGAACGCCTTCGCTATATCTAGGCTGACTGCCAAAGCCTCGCCTTGACTCTCAATGGCTGATGCCCAGCGGTGAGTGAGGTACACTAGGAGATCACCGGTAGAGCGACCGTGGCGAAAGCCATACTGGCGGTCGCTTATAAGATCGTGTTCTTCTAGGTAACCAAGGAGCTTAGCGTTAACTATACGCTCCATGACCTTAGAGAGAAGGGAGGTGATAGCGATAGGCCTATAATTCGATGGATCCGATCTGTCACCCTTTTTTGGAACAGGGTGCACAAGGGCCGTCTTCCACGAAGATGGAACTTCCCGTTTGATACTGGAAAGAGCGAAGAGACGCGTTAACACAGGACACAACTCAGGAGCACAACGTTTAAGCACCACTGCAGGTATGCCGTCTGGCCCGCTCGACTTGTGGACGTTTAACGACAGCAACTCCCGCCGAACATCTTTCTGGGAGATGCGAATTTCTGGCATGGAGTGTGCGCACCGCGGGATGGTAGGCGGTATAATGCTGCCGTCATCGCTCACAGTCGAGTTCGAGGCAAAAAGAGCACCTAGAAGATCGGCTTTCTCTTTTGCACTATGGACCAGATTACCGTCAGCATTTCGCAGTGGTGGCAGGGACGACCGACAAAAGTTTCCCTCGGCAGCTTTGGCAAGTGACCAGAAGGCCCTACTCCCGGAAGGGTGGCCTGCAAGCTTCTCGCCAAATCTGCCGACAAAATCAAATTTTGCTCTGGCAACAGCTCTTTTGCAGGACCTCGAGGCAGCATTCAGTCTGCGTTTCGCATCAGAGACGTTCGGATCCTTATCAGTTACGGCCTTGGTCCAAGCCCTGTAAGCAGCCTGCTTTTGAACCGCAGCTTCTTTACAGGGCCGGTTAAACCAAGGTCGCTTCTTTGCTCCTGTAGCGATTAGTGAGTTGGGAATGAAACAGTCCATTCCCAGCTGTATTGTCTCAGCGACATTAGTCGCACAGGAGTCAAGATCATCCGATGCGAAACAGAGCTGCCTCCAAGGGTACGAAGCGTAGAATTCACGCAATCCGTCCCAATCTGCTGACCCGTACTGCCAAACGCGACGGGTAGTAGTAGGTCGCGGTGGTTCTCGCTGCGCGCAAGGCGAATTTGTCCGGATAAGGCAGTGATCGGACGAGCCGAGAGGTGCATTTACTGCGATGGTGTATCCGTCCGGATGCGTGGTCAACAGAAGGTCAAGCAAGGAGCTCGTATGGTCCTCGATATCTGGTATTCTCGTGGGAGAACGTACCAGTTGTGAGAGCCCATAGGCCAGAGAAAATTCGTGAGCAGACCTTCCCGCAAAGTCGGTGGACCGGGAGCCCAGCCACTCAACGTGGTGGGCATTAAAGTCCCCCAAAATCACCAGCTCCGCGGATGGGTACTGCTCAAGCACTCTGTCGGATGTCGACTGTATGTGCTCGAAGAGTCGGGTTGTCTCTGTGTTGCCACTGTGAGACCTGTAAAGGCACGCGTAGACTCTGGTGTGGCCGCCGTAGTCCACACGCACCCACAAAACTGACAGGTCCCTGTCTTCAAAGGCAAGAAGACGACGACAGCATACATCCTGCCGGGCGTACATACATACACCGGTGTGTCTCACGAACTTATGTTCGAGTGTATAGCCGGGGTACAATAGGTACGATATATCCGCCGGGCAGGATATTTGCGTCTCCGTGAGGAAAAGTATGGTCGGCTGCGCAGTTTCCAGGTGGCAGTGGACTGCGTTTAGGTTAGAGTGGATACCCCTGATGTTGCAGTAGTCCACTTGTGTGGATGGAGATGCCGCTGATAGTCCAAACTTTTTCTGTTTTCGCGCCATTATAGTGGGTGTACTTAATCCTAAGAAGGGTTCGGAGTGCCGACGACTCAAGGGACAAACAAACGGAACAAATCTGGCAGGGGACAGCGCAGGTAGTGCGATCTGCAGGCACGGCGTACGGAAGGGCCCCCGGTCCCCCCCTGTGGCAGCGGCCGGGTCCACTCCGGTCTCCTCCTCCGGCACGGCCACTACTCCAGGGATTTTGCGCAGGTTGGCGGTTCAGCCTCCCAGGGCGGAGATTACGTGGTTCCTGGGTTCGGGAACCCTACTGACCTACGGGCGGCCAGCAGTCAGCCGTTTCACCGGGTCTCCCTGATAGCCGCACCTGCATGCCGCGCCAACACAGGCCGAAGCCAGTATTGTCAGTTCCGTAGGTCCCCCCGTCGGCAGCACTCCGTACCCTCGTTGAGCCTGGCTACCTTACTCACCAGCAGGAACACAACACTATGTGTAGGGGATAGTGTTATTTGGCTGCGGTTTTCTGTAAGGCGGAGGTACTTCCCCAGTTGGGCTCTGCTCTAGATAAGAGCGAGATGGCATCCGCTGTGCTGTGCCCTACCACACAAAGCGGGATGTCATTCGCTATGCCCTACCTCAACTACAGCCGGCGGCCTTGATGACTAATAAAAATGTGTTTGACTAACCCCCTTATTCATAAACGTCTGCTAACTTAACAAGCCGCTAATAATCGTTTGTCCCTTTTGCTCTTATGGACACATTGTTAAGTCCGAAAGGGTTAAACAATTATTAGCGGCTTGTTAAGTTAGCAGACGGGTAAGAATATTTCTCAAATTTACAATTTTATTTGAAAATAAGTGTGTGGTCGTAGAAAAAGTATTGTATACAACATTGTTTAACAGAGTCAAAAAATGCTCGTGGCGTCTTTAATAACAATTTTCGGCTTCGCCTCAAATTGTTACCCACGCCACTCACCTTTTTTGACGTCTCGTACTCACCTAGTAACATTGTTGTCGTGTATCATGAGCCAGACCGGGCGGGCGGGCTTCCTGACGCCCTTGGGCGCGGAATCGACGGCCATCTTCTCGAGGTCGGAGATGAGCGCGAGTTGTTACTAGTCTCGTACTCACCTAGTAACATTGTTGTCGTGTATCATGAGCCAGACCGGGTGGGCGGGCTTCCTGACGCCCTTGGGCGCGGAATCGACGGCCATCTTCTCGAGGTCGGAGATGAGCGCGAGTTGTTACTAGTCTCGTACTCACCTAGTAACATTGTTGTCGTGTATCATGAGCCAGACCGGGCGCGCGGGCTTCCTGGCGCCCTTGGGCGTGGAATCGACGGCCATCTTCTCCAGGTCGGAGATGAGCGCGAGTTGTTACTAGTCTCGTACTCACCTAGTAACATTGTTGTCGTGTATCATGAGCCAGACCGGGCGGGCGGGCTTCCTGGCGCCCTTGGGCGCAGAATCGACGGCCATCTTCTCGAGGTCTGAGATGAGCGCGAGTTGTTACTAGTCTCGTACTCACCTAGTAACATTGTTGTCGTGTATCATGAGCCAGACCGGGCGGGCGGGCTTCCTGGCGCCCTTGGGCGCGGAGTCGACGGCCATCTTCTCGAGGTCGGAGATGAGCGCGAGCGCCTGCTTGGTTGGCCGTTGTTACTAGTCTCGTACTCACCTAGTAACATTGTTGTCGTGTATCATGAGCCAGACCGGGCGGGCGGGCTTCCTGGCGCCCTTGGGCGCGGAGTCGACGGCCATCTTCTCGAGGTCGGAGATGAGCGCGAGTTGTTACTAGTCTCGTACTCACCTAGTAACATTGTTGTCGTGTATCATGAGCTAGACCGGGTGGGCGGGCTTCCTAGCGCCCTTGGGCGCGGAGTCGACGGCCATCCTCTGGAGGTCGGAGATGAGCGCGAGTTGTTACTAGTCTCGTACTCACCTAGTAACATTGTTGTCGTGTATCATGAGCCAGACCGGGCGGGCGGGCTTCCTGGCGCCCTTGGGCGCGGAATCGACGGCCATCTTCTCGAGGTCGGAGATGAGCGCGAGTTGTTACTAGTCTCGTACTCACCTAGTAACATTGTTGTCGTGTATCATGAGCCAGACCGGGCGGGCGGGCTTCCTGGCGCCCTTGGGCGCAGAATCGACGGCCATCTTCTCGAGGTCTGAGATGAGCGCGAGTTGTTACTAGTCTCGTACTCACCTAGTAACATTGTTGTCGTGTATCATGAGCCAGACCGGGCGGGCGGGCTTCCTGGCGCCCTTGGGCGTGGAATCGACGGCCATCTTCTCCAGGTCGGAGATGAGCGCGAGCGCCTGCTTGCGCTTCACGTGCGCCGCTTCGGAGTACATGTTGAAGTGGAGCGCCACCATTATGTAGGTGTCCGTGTCGCCTGGGCAGTGGGTTTTTAGGTAGTCTAGCAAACCCTGGAATTGAAAAACTCTTGTCATCCTATCTTTAAGGACTATCACGCTGTAGGTGATGAGTTGCACTGATATTCCTAAGGATGTTTTGACGAAGGTTGTGGCTGATTTGGTTTGTGTTAAAATATAATAAAAAGATAACGAAGTTTATGCGGGTTACTTTTTGTTTCTGGAGCGATTATCTCCGAAAATATGGACTTTAGAAAATAACTTTCTTTCAAGACCCTTATACCCCACTATAGGATTATAGGAGGAAAATATTTTTTTTCTAGTTTTTATTGTACCACTTTGTTGGCATGATTAATATGTATACTTGTACCAAATTGTACAGTCAAGGGCATTAATATATATACACTTCTCCATACTGATCCCTTACAAATGTGTCTATATATTAATGCACTCGACTGTAGATTTCTAGTATTAACGGCCACTAAGCTATGTTGCGGACAGACGGACGGACGGCCAGACGGACATGGCGAAACTATAAGGGTTCCGTTTTTGCCATTTTGGCTACGAAACCCTAAAAATGTTATGAATACTGGTTATGGGCTCCGATTATTTTCTATGAATGGGTTAGATTGGGTAAGTGAAACATGTTTATTTTTACCCAGGCTAATTTTTACAAGGTAGTGTTTTAATTTCCCAGTTTTCTCACTTACCCAACTTGATTCGTCCATCAGTAGATACGTCATGGGCAACCACAGATAGACGAGACAATCGGATAAACAAACACGACTATTAACGAACCTGTTTGAACTCCGTAATCTTATCCTTCTGCTGTCCCAGCATGAAGTCGAACTGCCCGAGTAAGAACTCGAACTGGTGTTTATCGCGCAGAGCTTGGAACACGTACGCCATCTCCGTGTAGCGAGCTAGGCCCGTCAGAAGGCGGACCCTGAGAGTAAATTTACCGAAGTTAAGATAAATTTCATATTTTGAGGATAAATTACCGTCAGGATTGAATATGAAAGAATAACACTAACTACGAACTGAATCTTAAAAATATAAATTAAAAGTAATTTTAACCTCGTAAGACCCAATGTACATAGTTCATGAACCGATTAAAGTAGAATTTCTTGCTTTTTGAAACAAACGAAATTCTTACCAATTTACATACAGGGTGTTCCACGAGCCACTGAAAACCTTGAACGGGGTGATTTAGTAGGCTATACTGAACAACTTTTAATATGGGGCCAATCACGAAATCTAAAAAAAACAATTTGTCTTTTTCATACATTTTGACCGATTAAATGTCGTGATCACATTTTATATGAAAAAGGCAATTTTTTTTTGAGATTTCTGGGTTAGCTCTATAGTAAAAGTTATTCAGTTTAACCTACCAAATCACCCCGTTCAAGGTTTTCAGTGGCTCGTGGAACACCCTGCATAGAACAAGGTTCAAATTAAAAATAGGAAAAGTAACTATGGTAGGTCTTACGAGGAATGGTGTAATGGCAACATATCCCATGGATAATACACACGGTTATTATTTATAGGGATATGCCTTCCTACTTATAATAATAGCTAGCACCAAAATTACACCCACACTTTCTAAACCATTAATAGATAAAAGGTTGCAAGTTAGTGACTTGTTTCGGATAAATAACGTAATAAAATAATATTGTATTTCTTTATCTTATAAAAGACAATGGGTATTTTTAAGAAACAAGCCCATTAAACCCCTAATGGCATATTTTTTAGACGGCATGTACTGTTGCGCTTTTGAATTTTGCCGACCTTTCCGAACATCTGGCAGTGAACCCGGGCAGGCACGATAACCGCCACCCGCCGCACCGCCGCTTGCGCCACGGGAATTACCTTACGAAGGGCTGTTTCGAGAGCCGAAACCTTATGTTAATACTAATAAAGTCGAAAATAGATATAAGTAGTGATTAGATAACTTTGTAAAGAATTTTCCTAAGAAAGATGTTGGAGGATGGAAGACACTTCGAGTATAGCCTGGGAGAAGGCAGGACACCTATCCGGCAGTCTTGCAAAAGTCTCAGTGTTGTTTGTTTAAGTTTTATAAATTATGTTTACTTTACTTTAGAATCAGTGGTTGCCGATCCTGTATTCACAGCTAAGTATTTTGTTACCAATTGTATTATGTGCATTCTAAATATCTAAGTTATATTCTGTCATTTTGCTCCAATTAGCAAAATAACGTATTTTGTAAATAATTGGTTACCTTAATCTTAACTACTTTTATGATAATAACCGAATACACATGACAAACTTTCTATGATTATTCTGACTGTCCTTGTGTGTATTTTAGTGTATAAATTATAATATTCTTTCGGGTTCGACTCCCGACATCTAAATATTTAATGTCAAGAATAAGTGAATTTGTTGTTCTATAGCCACTGTGTAATTACTGGTGATTATCAGGCTATGACTGGGACTTTGAGAATATTTGAACGAGTTCGATCCTCGTTCAATTCATTTAAGTCAGAGATCTTTATATTATATTGTTTTACAAACACGGGGTTCGAATCCCTATATACCGATATTTGAGGGAGTTGACTCGGCTGAGATATTGTGGACACTCAATATCGATACCTATTTAAGACATAATACACTAATGCGTGTAAGTGAGTCTTTATTATATTTGATCCTTCTCTGTGTTATTATGTTTTGTCTTGGAATGCTCATTCAAGAGGTTGTATTTGTAATAGATGTTACAATATAATGTAATAATAGTAATAATTTACTTAGCATAAATAATATTTGCTTTCGCCAGGTTTTATCTGGGTTTCCCTGGCCCTAGCAATACAAATCGAATCATGTTCCCAGAAAAGGAAGGTGTTTAGGTAATTTGCATTGTATAAATTTAAGACATAGTTTTATTTCGTATGGTTCTTTCTCAAGAAACAACTATACAAATTTTGTTTAGTATTTCAATCTTAAAAGATTGAGTAGGAACACACCTTCCTTGCCAATTGCGATAATATATTGAAATTTTACAAATCGCCATGTGACTTATCAATCAATTCCCCTAATTACCTCAGACCTCACTTATTAAAAATCAATTATATTCACAACTACTTCATTCCCTTAAGAAATAAAGTCGAGCCCGAATTCAATACACGCCAGATACCATTACAATACCTATCAACTTAAATAAAATTAAAAGCCTGTCCCTCGCGATTCAGCGCGGAAACGCTGCGAGCGACATAAGTCGTTAACGCATTGACCGCCACAGTCGGGTATAGGTGACGCCAGAAAGTCTTGCCACGGACGCCAACGACGGCTACAGCCGTCAACGTCGCCGATATAATAGCGACTTAGGCGGTAAATCTTTTAACAATTTCGACATATTCCTTCGCCGTCTAGCGGTCAAAAGGTTAATGCAGAGTTTTCCCCCATCAGAGTAATATCTCGAGTATACAAGATGGAAAGAGACGACGTTCCTTCCCGCTACCGAACGAGTCTACCAACCATTACGATGAACTTTCAGTATGGGACTAACATCGAAATATTTAAAAAAAAATTAACCCCTCATACAAAGTGAGTGATTAGTTAGAGTTCAATAGTATGGAAAAGTCAATTTTCCATGTACGCTTTCGATGTTGGTCGTCCGTTTCCACCCTGTATATCTAATAGCACGAGTCCAGATTCCAATTCGAACTACAAAAGTTCCGTGTAGTAACAAAATGTGTGCGATTAGTTAAAATTGCAAATGTAAACGTACATGAGATGAGTCTCGCATCGCGATCGACCCCAGTACGCCCTCCGTGTCTACCACTAGCAGCTCTATCGACATGTTCACCTAATGTTACAGTGTAACGTACATGAGCCGCCAAGAGCGAGCCGCGAGTAGTTGCGCGGTGAGCGCCTGCGCCGAGCGCAGCACGACGGCCACGCCCTCCGTGTCGCACGCGCAGGAGAAGCACTCGTGCGCTACACTAGCAGCTCTATCGACATGTTCACCTAATGTTACAGTGTAACGTACATGAGCCGCCAAGAGCGAGCCGCGAGTAGTTGCGCGGTGAGCGCCTGCGCCGAGCGCAGCACGACGGCCACGCCCTCCGTGTCGCACGCGCAGGAGAAGCACTCGTGCGCTACACTAGCAGCTCTATCGACATGTTCACCTAATGTTACAGTGTAGTACGTACATGAGCCGCCAAGAGCGAGCCGCGAGCAATGATATATAAGTAAAGATACGTTATACTCTAACAAAATGAGCAAAATAAATACTTCACATCATACACCTACGATTTATTGACAGTTGACATACACCTATCTTCATACTTCAAAATGCGTAAAAGAGATGGCAAAATACATACACTCGTATTTAATAAATAAAAAAGAGACAACTAGCATTTGACAATTGCGCGTGCTTTTTTAAGGTTGTTATAGATAAACATTGTTTTATCTTTGTTACTCTTGATCTTAAACAGCATAAGCATGTCTTTTTCTCGAAGTCAGTCAAAAACGTCAAAATGGCGTCCTATTTATTTTCAATAAATAGTAAAATTGAAAAAAAATATATAATTCAGTTTAATTGCGCATGATGTGTGATGTTAAGGGCATTTTTGCATTTATTTCGTAGTTTTCACTATTGTATAACATAAAATGACATTTTAGGGCGCAGTTCATGTGATTTGCGAGAACTCGGCAGTGGTACACACCTCTCGATGGTCTGGGTAGAACTAAGAGCGATTGTTAGAATTATCACAACCTGCGCGCTTCAATTTTAAAGCCGGTGTAACATATCTTTACTTATTATATCATTGGCCGCGAGTAGTTGCGCGGTGAGCGCCTGCGCCGAGCGCAGCACGACGGCCACGCCCTCCGTGTCGCACGCGCAGGAGAAGCACTCGTGCGCTACACTAGCAGCTCTATCGACATGTTCACTAATGTTACAGTGTAACGTACATGAGCCGCCAAGAGCGAGCCGCGAGTAGTTGCGCGGTGAGCGCCTGCGCCGAGCGCAGCACGACGGCCACGCCCTCCGTGTCGCACGCGCAGGAGAAGCTACGTGCGCTACACTAGCAGCTCTATCGACATGTTCACTAATGTTACAGTGTAACGTACATGAGCCGCCAAGAGCGAGCCGCGAGTAGTTGCGCGGTGAGCGCCTGCGCCGAGCGCAGCACGACGGCCACGCCCTCCGTGTCGCACGCGCAGGAGAAGCACTCGTGCGCTACACTAGCAGCTCTATCGACATGTTCACTAATGTTACAGTGTAACGTACATGAGCCGCCAAGAGCGAGCCGCGAGTAGTTGCGCGGTGAGCGCCTGCGCCGAGCGCAGCACGACGGCCACGCCCTCCGTGTCGCACGCGCAGGAGAAGCACTCGTGCGCTACACTAGCAGCTCTATCGACATGTTCACTAATGTTACAGTGTAACGTACATGAGCCGCCAAGAGCGAGCCGCGAGTAGTTGCGCGGTGAGCGCCTGCGCCGAGCGCAGCACGACGGCCACGCCCTCCGTGTCGCACGCGCAGGAGAAGCACTCGTGCGCTACACTAGCAGCTCTATCGACATGTTCACTAATGTTACAGTGTAACGTACATGAGCCGCCAAGAGCGAGCCGCGAGTAGTTGCGCGGTGAGCGCCTGCGCCGAGCGCAGCACGACGGCCACGCCCTCCGTGTCGCACGCGCAGGAGAAGCACTCGTGCGCTACACTAGCAGCTCTATCGACATGTTCACCTAATGTTACAGTGTAATGTACAAACCCCGGATGACGGGAGCAAAAATGCGTTTGTCACTAGTGCTTAGTTAAATATCGACTATTCTATCGACATTCATATTAACGATTTTTTAATTTGTAATTTATAGATTATGCTAATTATGTTTCCCTAGTAGTTCCACTTCTTTTCCAGATATCAAAAAATATATAAGATTTTTGATATGAATTCACCAATTTTTTTAGTCAACACATTCTGATATTTTTTCTGAATAATTTCGCCGAGGATGTAAAAGTAATCTTAACAAGTGCCATTTGAAATTCTGAGCGACATTCAAGCTGCTTTTTAGGCTTTAATTTCGATTTTGTAACTGTCCTATGGTACTAGGTATTATTGATATATTATTGTTTATCAATTTTAAATCACAATGCCTCTGATTACGTACGGTTGCCTAAATTACTGTTGATTAATACATTTGTAATTCATAAAATGTTGGTATGGATGTCGACAGAAAAGTCGATATTTAACTAAGCACTAGTGACAAACGCATTTTTGCTTCCGTCATCCGGGGTTTGGTAATGTACGTACATGAGCCGCCAAGAGCGAGCCGCGAGTAGTTGCGCGGTGAGCGCCTGCGCCGAGCGCAGCACGACGGCCACGCCCTCCGTGTCGCACGCGCAGGAGAAGCACTCGTGCGCTACACTAGCAGCTCTATCGACATGTTCACTAATGTTACAGTGTAACGTACATGAGCCGCCAAGAGCGAGCCGCGAGTAGTTGCGCGGTGAGCGCCTGCGCCGAGCGCAGCACGACGGCCACGCCCTCCGTGTCGCACGCGCAGGAGAAGCACTCGTGCGCTACACTAGCAGCTCTATCGACATGTTCACTAATGTTACAGTGTAACGTACATGAGCCGCCAAGAGCGAGCCGCGAGTAGTTGCGCGGTGAGCGCCTGCGCCGAGCGCAGCACGACGGCCACGCCCTCCGTGTCGCACGCGCAGGAGAAGCACTCGTGCGCTACACTAGCAGCTCTATCGACATGTTCACTAATGTTACAGTGTAACGTACATGAGCCGCCAAGAGCGAGCCGCGAGTAGTTGCGCGGTGAGCGCCTGCGCCGAGCGCAGCACGACGGCCACGCCCTCCGTGTCGCACGCGCAGGAGAAGCACTCGTGCGCTACACTAGCAGCTCTATCGACATGTTCACTAATGTTACAGTGTAACGTACATGAGCCGCCAAGAGCGAGCCGCGAGTAGTTGCGCGGTGAGCGCCTGCGCCGAGCGCAGCACGACGGCCACGCCCTCCGTGTCGCACGCGCAGGAGAAGCACTCGTGCGCTACACTAGCAGCTCTATCGACATGTTCACTAATGTTACAGTGTAACGTACATGAGCCGCCAAGAGCGAGCCGCGAGTAGTTGCGCGGTGAGCGCCTGCGCCGAGCGCAGCACGACGGCCACGCCCTCCGTGTCGCACGCGCAGGAGAAGCACTCGTGCGCTACACTAGCAGCTCTATCGACATGTTCACTAATGTTACAGTGTAACGTACATGAGCCGCCAAGAGCGAGCCGCGAGTAGTTGCGCGGTGAGCGCCTGCGCCGAGCGCAGCACGACGGCCACGCCCTCCGTGTCGCACGCGCAGGAGAAGCACTCGTGCGCTACACTAGCAGCTCTATCGACATGTTCACTAATGTTACAGTGTAACGTACATGAGCCGCCAAGAGCGAGCCGCGAGTAGTTGCGCGGTGAGCGCCTGCGCCGAGCGCAGCACGACGGCCACGCCCTCCGTGTCGCACGCGCAGGAGAAGCACTCGTGCGCTACACTAGCAGCTCTATCGACATGTTCACTAATGTTACAGTGTAACGTACATGAGCCGCCAAGAGCGAGCCGCGAGTAGTTGCGCGGTGAGCGCCTGCGCCGAGCGCAGCACGACGGCCACGCCCTCCGTGTCGCACGCGCAGGAGAAGCACTCGTGCGCTACCACTAGCAGCTCTATCGATATTATGTTCACCTGCGAATGTTACATGTTAGTAAAAGGAATTGAGATTCTTACGCAAATCTGGGTCGCGTTTTATAAAGTTACAATTTTGTTGTTTGCCTCCAATGACATTAAATAATAAATGGACGCACAGAGCCAAACAAAAAAACCAAGAAAAGTGGCACTAAAAGTCATTTCTATCATGTTTCAGTTGAAGATAATAACGCTCACTTACAATAAACTATAATAAAAAAAAACTCAAATAATAAAAAACTTTGTGAAGTGAGCAATAAGTGTCAAATTTGCGAACAACACCGCAAAATAGTAGAAACTTTTTATGTTTAAGGAATAATGATGCTATACCGTAAGGTGACCAAATGTCAACTGTCAGAACTGAATAGCGGAGCAAAAGGCCCGCAATATTTACTTCTGCAGCCCATTTTTTGGGGCCATTTTTTTGAGCTGTTTGGGGATCCACTTATATATTCTAAATCAATGTTTGCCTCTCTTTCTATCCAATATGTAACAGCGAAATTGTAAATTGTAACATTATAAAACGCGACCCTGCCTAGCCCCACAGCAAGCTCAAATAATAAAATCTTGATTTGTGAATACTAAGCGATGACACATGTCTGCAGACTTAGTGAAAAAGGGTGTAACTGGCCGGCTATTTTGGGAAACGATGTACTTACAATAAATATACATTAGTATTCAGCTATATACCTTTGTTCACAAACGTTGGGGAGTTATATGGTTAAGAAACAAATATTTATGA
Source organism: Thaumatotibia leucotreta (assembly GCA_025490895.1). NCBI lineage: Eukaryota > Metazoa > Arthropoda > Insecta > Lepidoptera > Tortricidae > Thaumatotibia > Thaumatotibia leucotreta. The sequence goes on along the minus strand of JALPQI010003155.1, from coordinate 71,926 downwards.
AACACAGATGCTCATCATTATGCTCACTACAAACTAGGTTACAGAAGCTACATCAAATACAAGAGTAAAAGAGCGTATAAATGAACAAGATCTCAAAAATAAACTGTATTTGTTGTGTATTTTTTTGTTTTCAGGGTAAGTTTACGCGCGGTACTACTACATCTAATTTTTTGAGATGATATCTGCATTAACGTTCAATATTATTTTAATTCTTTATACTAACCTGTTTCGTGGACAGCTTAGCGCCCTTAGTAATCTTCCTGATATTCGACTTGACCTCATACCGTATATGGATGTTACTCCTCGAAATCACGTCAAACAGATTCCTCCTAGTGTCTCTCGTCATCTTACTCCCAACAGTATACACGGTCGACACTGCGGAATACACAGACCCCGTCTCAGCAGAGTTTAATGTCCCGCCTTCTGTAATAGCGGATTCTACTTCTTCGCTTTCCACATTCGAGTATTCTTCGTCTATCAAAGTTTCTAAATCAAGGCAGCTATCGTCTAAAGTATTCTCAGGGACAGGTGTTGCTCCGGACTTATATATCTTCCTAAACGCCATTAAATGGTCGAGGATTAGACGCCCAATGTGACTGCAGCTGTCCGGACGCATGTTTAGGAACATTTCTATGTCGGAATTGAGCGTGTAGCCCCAGAGGGTGTATTGGAAATGCTCTTTTTGGCGGAATGTGGAAGTTTTTACTAGGTGGGGGCAGATTATAGCTGCTACCATTTCGTGACAGAGGTATTCGGCTATCTGTAAGAAAATATTCACGTTAGTATTTTCCCTGTTTTTGGTGAAACAAATCAAATCGAGTTCACCAACTTCCGAGTTGGGGATTGAACCCAGCTTTGCCTATACCGCTCGGCCACTCGGTCTTAGTAATCACCGGTAAAAAATTTCGGCTCGGGTTTTTCGAAGATACTATCTCTTACAGATTGGAGATAATGGGGGGAGGCCTTTACCCAGCAGTGGGACACTATAGGCTCACAATAATAATAATAAAATAATATCTCTTACAAGGCGCCTTTGGCCATACTCTTGCTCTTTTTTCTTTGGTATAAGATTATGATTTTGTCCATATCTCCAAGAAGGCAATGCGACTAGCTAATATAAAGACAGCTAAACAAGACTGCATAAACTGTATTTTGATTAATCTTACCTGCTTAGAAGGAATGTTAAAAGTCCTAAACACGAGATTCGCCAACGACATTCGAGTACGGCCGCTAACCAAGTTTATGAAATCCACCGAAAGCCCCCTGTATTTCAACACGGCTGTATACTTCCAGCCGATATGCAGCGCTATGCGATAATATGCCGCGATATGTTTGGCTATGGACAGGCCGCTACGGGCCGATAAGGCTTCTAAAGCCATTAGTCTATCGGCTTCTTCTCTTGCTGCAAGTTGGGAGCCGCCTTCGGTCGCGTTGTCTTGTTTTTCTTGGATGACCACTAGCTCTTCGAAGCTAGCATCCGATATACCAGACGCTGAAATAGAACTGAGATTAAAAAAGCGAAATATGTAGAACACTTTAACCATCCTAACGATGTAAATGTAGACACAAGAGAGTGAAAACTAACCCCCTTATTTAGCGGAAGCCCCTGATGTACTTATGCCATACGACAAATAAAATAAAAAAACGTCTCCTGACTTAAGTTTATAAGTATTGTTTATCTATTTCGGTCTTATCAATATGCCTATAAGACCGAAAGATAGAAACGATACTGCTGTTAGCTGACGTTTATGAATAAGGGGGTAATAACTGAGATTAAAAAAGCGAAATATGTAGAATAACATTTTAACCCTTCTAACGATATAAATGTAGACACAATTCGTGAGAGTAAAAACTAACCCCCTTATTTAACGGAAGCCCCTGATGTACTTATGCCATACGATAAATAAAATAAAAAAATGTCTCCTGACTTAAGTTTATAAGTATTGTTTATTTATTTCGGTCTTATCAATATGCGTATAAGACCGAAAGAGAAACGATACCGCTGTAGCTGACGTTTATGAATAAGGGGGTAAGTATATTAGGCTGACCCTTTGACCCAGCCGAGACGATAGATGAATTAATCAGTTTTTTAATTTCAGCAAAGCGAATATTATGATGCATTAACTTACTTGTCAATTTATTTTGTAAATACGGTGAGGAAATAACCAGCCTTAGCTCCTGCGGCAAATCGTACGGCAAGCATGTCCCTTCTGCCAACTTCAGACACGTCCTTATAATCTGTACCGGACATGGCAAGCTTCTAAATACGTCCGATGGCGCTTTGAACAAAGCGGATAAACGGAACGCGTCAACAAGCAACTTTAACTCAAGTAACTGGTTGATAACTTTCCTCCAGTTTTCCACTGCCTCACCGTCTTCCAACATAACTATATTTTCTATATTACCAACGTCAGATTCAACCTCGATCTCTCGCAATTCCATTGAAAAAGGCTTCTCTGTATCAACGATTCCCACTTTCCTTGATAAACTCGGGTCTTTTTGGCCGTTTAGTATAAAGTGCAGAGTGCTCTGATAGCTGTTTAGAAATATTTCGTTACGCGACTCGCTAGTGAAGTAAGCGTCCCACATTAAATGCTCGATACGCTCTCTTTTCCTTCCATATTCCAAATTCTCTTCGAACCAGCTCATTATGATTCTGTAAGCGTAGAATTTTTGGACAGTATCGTTTATTTCATTGACATAATAGACTAGGAAATCTGTGGCGTCGTTGAATGTTACCGCTGCTTTTTTAAAAGCCTCGCTGCATTTCGCGATGAAGAGGGTCCATTCTTTGTTATCAACGCCGTCTTCTTTCATTAGGAGCATTTCGTGTTTGTGCGCCCATTCGGCCATTAAAATGTCGTTAACTGGGACACTAGCTAGCTTGGCTATCTTGAGGGCGACGTTGTAGTTTCTGCTAGATGTGTAACTTTCCACGCACTGGAGTAAGTACTGCCCTGAGTCGTCCTGCAGCATTTTAGATACATCCACGACTGTTGGCGTTTCCATGGATATTTGCAAGATCTCGTGTAGTGTCACGAAGTTCGGAGAAGGGACTAAAATGGAAAGAAGAACATTATTATCCTTATGATTAGATTGTAACGTAAATAAAAAATGGGCCAAGTGCGAGTCGGACTCGCGAACGAAGGATTCCGTTATGAATTTATTACAAAAATCACGTTTATTGTATGGGCGCCCCTTAAACATTTAGTTTATTCTACATGAAATAAAATTATGAAAACGGATAAACTTGCGCCTAATAACTAAGTTTAACTTCATTCCGACGTTTGGAACACTTTACAGGGTTCGTGGTCTGCGGATGACTGACAATGGAGGAAATTTGATAGATCCATCAAAATAAGAAAGAAAGTACAAAACTACCCACAAACACATCAGTCTCACGGTTTATGTCTAGACTGACGGTATTAACCAACCCCCCAATTTTTCAAAATAATTAAAAATTTCCTTATGAATCAATTAAAATTGTATTGGTTCTGAAGGCCCCCAACGTTGAAACGGTAATGTGTAAAGTAAGGCTGGTATTGCCGAATTACTTCTAGCAAATATACGAATAACTGTAGTCTTACCCGAAAATCCCTTCCCAAACTGCGCAACAGCCAAACACTTCAGAAACTCTCTCTGATGAAACGCGCTATCGAAGCCCTGACAGAGAGCTATCTTCACCAAAGAGATAGCAGTTCTCTGGTAAGCTTCCTTGGACAGACGGCTGGGCAGTCCGTTGGCGTCGACGCTGTATCGGCGCTGGCAGAGCTGGAGGAAGCTGGCGAGTTGCTTCGTGGTCTGACAGTCGAATGTACGCTGCTTCAGAGTGCGGCATAGGAAGGCCGTGAGTAGTGTTAGAGGACTTTCCTGCAATGACAAATTAGAGCAATGGCATTATTCTTAACCCTTAAACGCATAGTGACGTATATACAGGGTGTAAGTCTAATACGGGCGAAGCTCTTAAGGGGTGTTAGTTTACGACATAATAAGTACATTCAAATAACTTTTACTTAAAATCAGAGCAACAAAATTTTCCATACAAAATAATTCCGCGCGCAATGTAAAGCAACCATACGCGAGTTAAGCACTCGTTGACAGCTAATTTCAAAAGCAGATGACATAACTGACAAATCAACAATAACAAATGTTCGTACCTACATTGCTGCTCCGATAATCTTAAAAAAATTCTGTGGGGTCTTAATTAAGAGTAACTTTAAAAAAAACCTTGTAATCCATGATTACACTAATGAATCCTATGCCTGGTTTAATTGATCGCCCGTATTAGATTTACACACTGTATATTATGCGTCATGTAATCTCGACTCTATTGACAACATGTCAGAATTCTGAATAAATCTTTGTCAAGGTCATGCATTTAAAACTCTTTGTCAACAAATATTTGTCAAGGTCATGGATTTAAATGGGCTAAAATCGCGCTAAATTGCGCTTGATGTAGTTATTTAAAACTGGACGTAGTTACGCAAGAAAAATCCAATCTAATCCACATAATTATGTGATTTCCAAAGTTGACTGTATGCTTTAAAATAAGGTTATAATTAGACTTAAAAATTCAAACGGGTTGGATCCTTATTGCATAACTACGTCACCTATACTTCAAAAGAAAGCGTTATGCATTAGCGTAGGAGAGTGACATTTGTGAGCAGCGTAGAACCAAGAAGAAAGTTCTAGAACAAATCTCACCGGCATAAAGACGAGCATGGCCTCATGTAGTGTGGTGACGTAACCTTCTCGAACGCACAGCTCTGCGACTTGTTGGAACTGGTCCGCAGAGACGTGTTGCTGCGTGGCAAGTAGAGCGCTATCTGGTGCTGGAGTCGCCAGTGAAGAGAGGAGCCATTGTGCCCATAGTACGAACACTGCGTTTGGCTGGAACAATTTTTTTTTATTTATGAACTGTAATAGATGGGTCCATATTGGCTCTCATAAAATTTGTATTCCTATTTACGATTGTACTACGGATTGGAGTTCTTAATAATCACTCTTCATCATTTTTTTCTTCATACATTTTATGTTCATACTTTTTAATTCCTATGATCGGAACTCATAACACACAGTCCTCATAATTTTTTAATTCCTATGATCGGAGCTTATAACACACAGTCGTCATAGTTTTTTAATTCCTATGATCGGAGCTCATAACACACTGTCGTCATAATTTTTGAGGGTCGCAATTCTAACCTAACCTAACCCACCTTCCTGGCAGCATTTCGGTTCTGTGAGGGTCGCAGTTCTAACCTAACCTAACCCACCTTTCTGGCAGCATTTTGGTTCTGTGAGGGTCGCAGTTCTAACCTAACCTAACCCACCTTACTGGCAGCATTTTAGTTCTGTGAAGGTCGCAGTTCTAACCTAACCTAACCCACCTTTCTGTCAGCATTTTGGTTCTGTGAAGGTCGCAGTTCTAACCTAACCCACCTTTCTGGCAGCATTTTAGTTCTGTGAGGGTCGCAGTTCTAACCTAACCTAACCCACCTTTCTGGCAGCATTTTCAATTTTCAAATCAAAAACAATTTGTATAGTTTCATTTATATAAACCCTTACCTATTTTCAGCGACTTAAAAATCTGTTTCTATCTATAATTAATCGTATGATGGTTTAATTGTATGAAAAAAAAAATTATAATAGAGATATAGTCATACCTATTGACACATAGCCCTCCGGATTAGCAAGCTGAAGTGGCAATGGGCAGGCCACGTTCCACGCAGAGCAGATGGTCGATGGGGTCGAAAAGTGCTCGAGTGGAGACCACGGCTAGGCAAACGCAGCGTAGGACGTCCACCCACAAGATGGACAGACGACCTTATGAAGGTCGCCGGGACACGCTGGATGCAGGTCGCATCTAACCGATACATGTGGAGGTACAGAGGGGAGGCCTATGTTCAGCAGTGGACGTCTTATGGCTAAGATGATGATGATGTAATAGATGTTGGATAGTAAAGAAATAGTTATGTCACTTTTAACTCACCGCATAGCACGGCGACATCTTTCCCAAATTCTCGGGTAGCGACTGTGCGGAAATTAAAGGCTTCTAACAGCAAGGCACGCGCATACATCACTCGTGTCGTGCCTTCATTTTCCGACCAACTCCAGACTTGTCTATTGTTATTTATTAGTAATAAGTTGTATCGTGATATAAAACGGAATTCCTCTCAGTCCACACAGAGACACCCCCAGCTGACGAGTATTCGGACGTAACATTGCCGCTGTGATGAGATATTATGAGACTAGTAGGCAAACAGGGTGATCATCCAAATGGGTCAGAATGGAGGTTTTTGAAGCCATAACAGATAGCGAAATCGAACTTAGCCTTTTAGAGAAATACATTTTTGTTATGTTCCTTTGGATATCGGTTGTGTAGCTCTTAAATAGTAAATGTTACTAAGAAACATGATATCTAAATCTACTAAAATGCATTGTTTTTAACCTTTTGAACGCCCAGCTGCGCAACGATTTGCCGTGCCACAGACGCCGAGGGCGTAAGAAATAGATTTGTAAAAAAAATATGCCAACTCAATAACGAGATGTTTTCCAATGAATTCTCATTTAAAAAATAAACGACGTCAATAGCCGTCATTGGCGTGAGGGGCATAGTTTTATAAAGACGTCATATGCCGTCTTTGGTGGTCAAAAGGTTAAGCAATGAAGTTTTATTTTTATAAGTATTGAAAAATAAAACATGTTCAAGTGCAGCCGCCAGCACTTTGACTTTGTACGGGGAAGTTATAAACTATGCTGATCATGTGCTGGTGCACATGATCGTGACAATACAATGAGTATAGTAGGTTCACCTCATAGCAGCCAGCCAGCAGTACCAGCAGTGGTTCCCGGCAGTGGTGCGCGGAGCGGATAAGCGCGGCCGGAGGGTCCTCGGGCCCGTGGCACGCCGCCGCCACCTCCCACAACTCGCGGGACACCCCTCGTGAAGGGAACTCGAAGGTCACACTGCCACTGGGGCTCTGCAATGGTGCCAATAAGTTATTAGTATTACGTTCTGAAAAGGACACATATTTTATTTTTCATTACACCTGTTCGGTAAGTGCGCCAATGCGCTGCGGCGATGCGCGCCGTGGATGCGTCATTACGCCCTAGGGTAATCAAGGATTTTCATATAACGTTACCGCGTCGCGCCGGGATTTCTGTTATAAAATAGTACATAGTGTATTAAGGGCGGTAAATAAAAATTATCCCTTACTTATTCCTGATTTTGAGAAATGATTTAGACCATTTTAGAATACTTTTGTGAAAATATATTGTTTTTATTTAGGTACTTTTTTTGCCCCACAGGTGTGATGAAAAACATTGTGTGTGCCACGGGCAGTACAAGAATTATGAACTCGGCTTCGGCTTGGGCTTTACTTTCACACTCGTTCACAATTTCTTATTTACCACCCTTAATACACAATGTACTATTTCAAACTTTGCCTTAAGTACCTTCCCACTTAAGTATTGATTTTTTTCTGATTCACATTTGAAAGTTGATATAGCACATTTTTGCGTCTATCTGGATTCTGATATTTTCGAAATTCAATAGTAGATTTTTTTTTTTTTTTTATGTTGGCACAACAAAGTGGCTCCACTCCACCTGATCGTAAGTGAAAAGTAGAGCCCAAATCGCGGCGGCAACGATACTTTACTATTCAATTATAAATGGTCAATCGTCAGACAGCTCTGCTCCAAATCCGCCGATTGCCACACTCCTACTAGGACAAAAAATCCACATATGGATAACTATAAATGTTAGGTGGTAATGATGGTATGACGGCTATGATTTACTCACCATATCAGAAGAACTCAATCTATTCAGCCTTCTCTGCCCATTGTTGGAATTGGTCTTCAAGTCCTTCTCTGAGCCCTCTTCCACATTCCTATTCATCATGATGTACTTCAAATGTTCGGCGTAAGATTTCTGCTCAAACTCCTGCGAAAGCTTCAGCATTTGACTCAAAGGATATCGGAATACGTCGCCGAATAGTAAGAAGTTAAACCAAGAACCGCGTTTCACAAACTCTCTGAGTAAAACTTCAGGCAATGGCAAGTTATGCAGTATTGCAAACTTTATCATCGTTTGTGATTCAAACAGCGCAACAGACATTTCTACTTCGCCGTCTTCATTTTGTTTACTTTTTAGAGTGTGCATGGTTATCGCTTCTAAATTCTCCAAAATATCTTTCGCGGCATCGTCGCTACTTTGGGTAAGTTTGGACATGTAATCGTTCACGGTTTTGTTGGCTTTGTCTTCATTATACCCTTTATGATACATTAAGTGGTGTTTGATCATACGTGCCGCGGTCATGTGAACTCTGCATCTTGTGGGGTTACAGCCGATCATGGCTACGAAGGATATAGCACAAGCCACCATTGCTGGGTCATCCCAATGTTGCAAAGCTAAAGCGTGCGCCTCGCAGCAGGCGCTCTTTATACTTTTGTCTTGTAGACGGTTATACATTTGATACTGTTGAACGACGAATGCTTGACTAGCGTTACATGGCCGGTATTGTTTCAAGTAGTAAATGTGGCTCAACTTCGCCACATAACCATATCTTTTCATCAGTTTTTCATTCGCAAAATCTGGCATATCAACAGATTTTTGGGACAATGCTTTCACACAACTGGCGGTAACCTGTATATCGTTCGCTAGAAGACTGCCCAAACTACGACGGTCCGCCTTATCACATACTACAGTGGAAGTGTTTTGATTTACTAATTGAAATTCGAATATTTTCGATACATCTAAACCGCGATACCCAGAAAGGAGTTGGTACACGTTGACGTCTTTAGACTCGTAAAATGGATTCATATCTAAATATTTCTTGTAAACATTATGTAAATGTGGAAGCTTCTCTTTGTAACCTTTGTTTGGCAGTTTAAAGTCTTTAAAAGTTATGAATTCGTCATTTGAAAACACGTCAAATAAGTTGGCGCCATCTTCTAGGAGGATCATGCCCAGGACTAAATGAGGATTGGAGCAAATATAATTATGAATGTCATCTTTGGCTATTTGCTGGCAAGTTTTATAGACAGGCACTACATGGCTCTGTCTGTCCGAAGTCTGTTCAATGCTTTTAAACAATAGCCAGAGATTTATGCAGTCCTTTGCCTCTTGCTCCACGTTAGAGAGATCTGTGTCAAGTATATTTCCCTCAACACACATTGTCAACACTTTATACAATTTATTCTTTACACAATACTTAGCCAATTCTACATAGAAATGTTGTTTGGTAATATTAGAGCAAGATTCTGTGAAAATGTCATCAATAAGTTTCAGATTCTTGGTCCTAGCTAACCTGGCTATAATCTTGTTCAAATCATTGGTTTCATTTTCGTTTACAATGCCATAGGAACAGAGTGTATCGTAAATACACATTTTAGTGTATTCATAACAGTTACTCTTAGCAATGCTTGCAATCATTTCATCAGTGATGGGCCACTTACGAAAAATTTCATCAAGGGTATCAAGGACCTCATCAGGAAAGCCCTTTGTGTCAACATTTAGAAGTTTTTTAACAAAGCTGTCATTGTTAAAAAAATTGTAACGGGCATTCATGTCCCTCACCACTTCAGACATCTGCAGGTTGATCCAACGAATTAAAATCATTGCCTTGTTCTGTTCTACCAAATGATTCCACATTTCTAAAGGTGTTGAGAAATCTAAGAGAGAGAACTCTGGAAAAAGCAATTAATTTGGTTATTTGGGTTATCAAACTTATCTGAATTATGTTATTGTCAGTGATTACTATTTATGGATCAATATGCACATTAACACAACAGTTAGTATTATTAATGAATAATAATACTCAAATACCTACTGTGCAAACTGATTTGTCACTCTTATCAAAGAACATAGCAACTAATTAACTGACACTGGATAATTAATTATGTATGTACATAGCAATTAGATAACAGAAATTAGGGCCTCACCAAATGAATCCAGGAAAAGAGCAGAAGCTACTTTGCTTTTCCATTGCGGAGAATAAGTTTGTATTTTTTCTATAGTCAAAGCCTTTATTTCGCTTTCATTTACAAAAATTCTATCTTTACCAGCACCAAACACTTTATTCTGCTTAAATGTGCCATCACTTTCGAAGGATTTCTCTAAGTACTGAAGCAGCATCCAATGCCTCTTGAAGTCTTGCCACCTGACTATAGTATCGCCTTTCATGTCCAAGGATAGCTTGTCTAAATGTTGAACTATGAAATCTCTATATTCTATTTCTGGCGAAGACTCTGCCAGGGTCATGAGGTGTTCTGCAGGGTTTATCTCTACTTTATTTAGCACATGAAGTACTTTGAATATCTGTTTTCTCAACAGAAGTTGAATTGTCCAGGCTCTGACCTAGATGTAAGAATGTAGGTAGTGAGATAACATCAATGTTACTGAAGTTATAGTTATACTGGGCAACTACATAACTTCAACTTAAACAACATTTAAACAGCATGTAATCCTTACAGAAACGTTGTTCAATGGACTCATAAAAACTGGCATTGAATAAACAAAATAATATGTAAGTACAGTAAAAAAATGGAGACTAAACTAATTTTACACTTACTTCAGCCATAAACCAATCTCTTGCAGTATCTTCGTTCCATGAGTTCTTATGCATTATGTATTTAATTGCCAATTTTATGTGACTGCCTTTATTTGCAGCCTCTCGGACCACATCTCTCGCCGATTTTTCCTCCCAACACGACCAAATAGTCTTCTCATTTTGGGTCAACCCTTCCATTTTCACAAAAAAAATGTTATAGCAACATCAGACTACGATAACTCTTCCTCCTTAACTTGAATAAAGAACTGTATTTTACATTAAAATCCGAAGTTATGTACAAGGATTTTAACAAAAAAATTAGATACAGAGATTTTATTTGTTATTTAAACGTCAAAACAAACGTCAGTCAGATTTGTTTTTTTGTTTTTTACAATTTTAAGCTTGGATTCCAGTATTTTAAGAAGTGTTCGGCCGAAAAGAAGCGTTTTTCACTCATGCTTCCCAGGGGTGACCACACTAAAAACTAAGCAATCGATTTTAAAATCGATCATGTTGAAATAATGGCACTAGCATCGTATCCGGATACTTTCAATCGACTTCGAAAAAGGAGGTTTTTTTTGTACGTATGTTACTCGCTATCTCCGAGAATACTGAAATGATTTTCAAATTTGTATAACCAAAGAATAGGCGTGGGCGTGCATTAAGCCTAGTTAAACTTGATGAGCTTACTGGCCTACATTCGGCGCTCTTTCTTACGGTTGCTATGCAACGTTGTTTCAAAATACAACAAACTTCTTGCGTGCCTAACTGTAAACAATATCCAAATCAAGGCTGAATATCATATCAGGTCTACTCGACGAAAATGGCAGAAGAACTACAAAAAGCTCATCTTTATTACGACGACATAAATAAAATTAGGGTACTAGAACCCATCATACTAATAGAAACAGAAGATGTAAAAGATACTTGCAAAGATTACGAGACCAGTAAGTACCATCTAAAAAATGTAAATAGTTACTATTCCAATATCCAAAAGACCATCTACATTTTGATACGGAAAACCCCTTCACTAGTCCTGTGTATTGACTGGCGAAAGTTATTAAAAATTTAATTATTTCCAGAAGTACAAGATTTTGGTAAGATAATAAACTCTCTCCTGGCTATGCTCACCGAACTGGGCGAGAACGTAGAGAAACAGAAAATGGCTGCTATTGGGTCAATGAACCTTCTACAATCAATCGCTAAAGAAAGAGAATCGGAACAAGCCAAATTACAGGCAAGTTAATCTTAATAATGCATGATATGTTTCCCATGAAGGCAAAGTTGGCTAGTTTGACGGAACTTTAGCAAATGTCAGGTTTGCCACCTACTAAATTCCGATTCCACACTAACAAAAGCTCTCACTCAGACACGGTCAGTGTCAAAACTTGAGATTTATTCGCGTGCACGTAGTGTGGATATATCTGGCGTTAGCATAGAAAAGGGCAATATTATATGAGTATATGCGCAAGTTATGTTTCTTGGTTGCAGGCTCAAATCAACGAAAAAACAATAATTCTCGAGCAGTTAGACAGTGAATATGACGCCCTTCAGATTCTCGAAGCAACACAAATGGAAACTGTCGAATATTTAACACAACTACGATAATCATTAGTACGTGGTAAGTATCTTATAATTAACGAATAAAACTAGAAAACAGTCTGTAAAAATGTATTTTCCTTGAAACACACGTGAAACGATATTTATGTAGTATAAATGGGGTTATGAACATAAGTATATTCCTGCTTCATAAATTAATTAAACAGTCTTTCCTGATACGATGTATTTGATTGAAACTTAATCCATTAATTCCTTAATCAGTCAAGCCAGACACTAGGCTGGTCAAATTAATTAAGGCAGAACATTTTAGTAATTATACACCGTATGGAATAAATCATACACCAACTAACCTTACATAGTGCCTAAATGTTTATAAACACCTGTGATTACAAAAATATACTACTTATCATATAAAGCAATTAACAAAGGCGATTGAATTGAATTACGATTGATTTCAATCCAATTTCATTCCAATCCACAATTTATTATCCAAACACCAAAACATAATTTTCTTTCTTCTGACAATACTTGCCTGCGATCAGCAAATCTGCATGGCCATACTAGCCATTCACATTATAAGAAAAGTCCTTTATTATGTCAATCTATTTAAATTACCACTGAAGTCTACAATGTTAAAACTTGCCTCCTCTAGCAAAAAAAAAATAATGTGAAAAAAAAAATATTCATCCAAAAATGAATATAAATATTAAATCTTAGATTGAATCACTATTTTAACTTACATTAGCTGCTTACAAGCTACTTGCAATTGTCAAAAAGATGCTGATAAAGATCTTAATAACTCCCCCTCATTTCAAATTATAATGAAAACTAAATATGTATTTAAATAAGGAAAATTGACATTTTTGCTTATTTTATTCCCAAACTAAGCACCAGATGAGAACATCACTATTCAGAGGGAGCTTAAAACAAAATCTGTCTTTCAAATTATGCTAATAGTTTCCCAAAAGATCCATCCACAGAATATCAGTTTCAAAGCCTGCATTCTAAAGTATGTTTTTCCTAAAGGATCCGTTCTTAAACTATTGTTTTTAAATAGTCCTTTCCTACAGACTTTTTCATAGTTTTCCCAAAATATAATTTTATCAATAGACTCACCGTTCTTATCCATTAAGGACATAATTATAAACAAATATTTAGGGTTCCGTAGCCAAAAAAATAATATATTTTTTAATCATGTCCGTATCTGAAAAGGGGCCGAGAAAAATGGCGTAATGAGGGTTTTCGATAATTTTTCTGCCACCAGGGCGGCGCTTCGTACGCACCTGGTCTCGACAGCTGTCAGGTTCATACTATTCATAGGCACCTGGGCCTAAAATATTGAAATTCTATTTTATTTGGAAGAGAATTGATTTTGTAATGGATTACGACTAATACATGGTCGTCGAACTGAAGATTGAACTCTAAAACAGGCGCTCTAAGTCACTGGTATTCAAAATAATTACTATAACTTTGTTAATTTCATGAGAATTGACTTGGAACTATTTTATTCATTTATTTTAGGTAACAATATGACTAAAGTAATGGTTTTCAGAATAAATAAACCTATAAATATGTTGAAAATTAAATGCGCGTATTTATTTTGACAGCTCGTTATACGGTCGCCTCAGTGCTGCCATCTCACCTCCCCATAGCGGCAGAAAAAGTATCAAAAACCCTCATTAAGAGGAGGCCCAAACTCAGCAAAGGGTGAGATACAGGTTGAATAGATAGATACATGTTAAAATCATTCAAGAACAAATAAATTCAAAGTTAGACAAAACTGCGAAAATCCTTTTGGATGATTGTTTCAGTCATTTCTGAAATATCTACAAAACCCTTCACTCAGCGTCGTCTGAATTGCGTCGGATTTTGACCAGAAACCTGGTGGATCATCAAAACCATAAAAAAAATGTGTCTTTTGACAATACAATATATTGTGAACGAATGTTTTGGACAACGGATGTTGAATTACTTTCAATTTAGTTGAATTAGTAAATTGACTCTCGGATGTAACAGTTCGGTGTTGTAGAGTCGATTAGTGAACATATTGGATACGTATTGTGGAAAACGTTTAACATAATCTAAAAGACGAACTAATATTACATTGAACTCCACAAAAAGACTTAGATCTTTTAAAGTTAGAAACTAAGCAAAGTGCCTTTTAAAAGGCATTCCGTCACAATTTACAGTCTCAATCAAACAGTTATCACAATACTATGCGTGAACACGTTGTCCTTACACACTGGACGTCACTTGCGAGGTGTCGTCGTCGGTTTTGAGCCGCTTGGAGTCGGGCTGGTCGTCGGGCTCCGCGGCGCGCTTCCGGGGGCCCTCGGCCTGCGCCACGTCGGCTATGAGCCCGTCCTTGAAGCGCACGATGATGGCCGTCATGTTGTCGCAGCCGGTGCCGTCGCCCATCGTGCCCGGCGCCAAGCAGTGGTCGAACATCTAAACATGTCATGAATTTAGTACGATAATCAACACAATAGTTCAAGCAAAGTTATGAATTTAAACTACAAGACAGCTGAACATCCTGGGTCGCGTTTTATAAAGTTACAATTTACAATTTCGCTGTTTGCCTCTCTAACGCAAGCATATATTGGCTAGAAAGAGAGGCAAACAGCGAAATTGTAAATTGTAACTTTAAAAAACGCGACCCAGGTTACATAGGACCATGCCTGAAAGTAGGAGCAGCATTTGCTGTTTAACCCTGCAACTGGCAATTACATTAAAGTTGCTGAAAGTTCAACTTTCTGTCAGTTAATTAAAATACAAATTGGCATTCCCGCAGACAAAGGGATAAGATTAGTCCTCAAAGCAGACCCTGAAACGAGCATGGTTCCTGTATGCATACTTCTGTCGGATTTGCCTTTATAACACCCCTTTTGAATATGCCTGAATTTTATTATGAGCATCAAAATACGTAACGTAGCCTATTGTGTTGCCCTTAACACTCTAAACAGTGCCAGTGAGTGCCACGCGCTGCACTCGTAGCCGATCCCATGATTTTTCCGCTTCGTGGCCAAAATGGACCTCCCACAGAGAACTAGAGACCTCCTCTCGCGTTAATTTAATATTATTACATATTTTTGCCTATATAATAATAAGATTCAACTGAAATGACAAAGTAACAGAGCTAAAACTACATACCTCTTCACAAATCTGAGACAGCCTCTCCCTTCCTTCCGCCAACCTCGGCAGGATGAAATCGCATACATCTTGACTAGACATGAAGTTCCATATTCCGTCACAGGCCAGAACCATGAACTGATCCTTGGTGGGGTCGATCGTCAGTGTTTTGACGTCTGGCAGAGCTGTAATCATTTGCTCTTTGACACCTAATTCCTTGTTTTGCTTGTAAGAGTGATCACCGATGGCCCTGGAGAGGTTGAGGCCGCCATTAATGCGTCCGTCGTTGGAAACTTTGCCGCCCGCTTTTGTGATTCTCTCTAGTTCTGGAAAGTCTTCGGGTTTGTGGTCTATCGACATGTCGATGGCTTTGCCTTCTCTGCAGATGATGCAGCGGGAGTCTCCAGCATTCGCCACGAACAGTTCGTTTCCTATAAATAAATATTATATTACGTTTTTCAAGTGCCATATTGCTACCCCAATATCTGGACTGTGTCAATGTGACAGTGTTCCAATTTCAAATTGACAAAAGTGCTACATTCTATGTTCTTGTAATATTGTGGTAACTAAATCAGTAGCGAACAAACATAGGACCCTAATTCATATATAATTTACCCTTATTCATAATAAAAAATAGGTAGCTAATTCATTAGAAACATGCAAATTCCATGCATATTGCCAGCGATGCATAGTAACGTCGAAAATGTTTGTACTTAACCAGTAAACCCTCAGTTGGTTAACCCTAGAATATGCAAATAGGCTTAAAGGGGCTACCCTTTGCATAACCGTTTTTTTCGCTTACCTTTAAGCAAAGCGACAACTGCAGTGCAGCCGCTGTCATTGCCAGGCTCCTCTGTCATGGAGAGGTCCTCGTCCACATCCTCGTCGCTGGATTCCGCGTCGTAATCCTCTTCGTCCTCTTCGTCTTCCCCTGCAATCATCATATTGTTACAAAGGGATATATCGACGGTAGAAAGGCTAATTGACTTAACCGACATTTTATGAACTTTACAGGAGAGCCGTTTAAAGTTTTATTTTTTTGAAAAAAAATCGCTACAAAAAAAGTAACAGGTATATTGTAACGCAACTGCCATCAAATATTCAAGATATAAAGGCGCATACTTTGGTTCCTACCTTGATAAAATTAGTTTATTATGTCTCGAAATAAAGGTCGCTTAAGACAAATCTGCTAAAAATGAGAGAAAGGCTAATTGGTTCAAATACCAACAGAGTCTGCCGCCGGAGGCAAGTCAAATGACTGTAGTGTACAAGTGCACTTTTTTAAAAATAAGGCTAAATGAGCTAAGCGCTATTTTTACTATACAACGGGGTAAGGCTAAACAGTTTAAGCGATTCTTTAATGGAAATAAGTGGCGATTCTAATTGACTTAATGACACACACTCATTGAAAAACGGATTGCTTAAATCTCAGGAATTATATGAATATGATTAAACATGGTGGTTGAAGCTTGGATGTTTAGAGACAAAGGTATAATTACTCTGCAGGTCTAAAGAAAACAAAATGAATGAAAATCGTTTTTCTCAATTTTTATTGCTATATAAAGAAAAATATTTGCTTCTAATAATATAATTAGATAGTTATTTGGCAGAATCAGTCTTAGAAAAATTGCGGATATTGGTTACAGCGTTTCATCCCCAATAACCTTTCTGTCGCTTTTATTGGAAAAAAATGCTCTTTTTGCCTAACATCTTTAATTAATTTATAACTACGCTTGATACGTTACATTTTTTAATCTTAATTTTTATTATATCTGTAGTCAGTTGTTTTTTACAATATAAGCGGCAGAAATACGTAAGTAAGTATATAGACTTAAACTTTAATTATTATTAAATAATCAAGAAATAACAATGAAAATAATTAAATTATTTCATAATGTGAAATACACGATTTCAGTATCACACACAAATCACTAACGGCACATGCGCCTACCGGCACAGACTACAAGTGATTGACGCGCCCGCGCGGGGGGCGGCGGTAGTTATAGGCGAGTGGCTCAAAAAGCGCCGACGGCGGCAAGAGTGTGATTGTACCGCCGAGTCAAAAGTTTCTCATAGAAATTTTTGATGATTTAAGCTACACTCATATGATGCATTATGATTTTATTATAAGGATTTAAATGACACAGGTCAAACAAATATTCTATTTCAACCGACATTCTCATCTATAAAAAGAGGTTCAAAATGCTTAAGTAACATACATTTTATGGTTTAGGGTTTTACGTATTTGATTGAAGCGACCCATACTCTAAAATATTGGGAAGAGCTAAATGGTTCAAGCGACATGCTTCTGTTATTTTAAATGGAGGCTAAATGCTTCAAACGCCTATGGTGGCACTTTTTTGTTGAAGTTCAATTGACTTAAACGACGATGATCGTGTGTGATGGAGTAAAGCCAAAAGGTTCAAATCAAAACGAATGGCAAAGTTGGGAAAGTAAAAACCGCTTAAGCGGGAACGAACCAAACATGTTTGTGGGTCAAGTCACGTTTCATTCAAAAATGCAATTTTTTATGTTGCTTCATGCCTTGATTTTTTTAACGCTGTACCAAATTTCAGAAGTGTTAACCGCCATCAAAATCGTCTGATCGCTATGAAACCGAGCTCAATCGACGGAGAAAAATCTGCCGATTCCGATGATATAAATAACTCAATATCGCCCAAAGTGTCGCTTAAGCCAATTAGCCTTTCTACCGTCGATATATGATTTAGGATTAAATTGGGATTGGATTATTTGCCGGGTGAGGTAGTAAGAATACATGGGTATTTCTCAGAGCTTAAATGGACATCTCATTCATCTGGTCACGTTTTTTTGGAAGTGGCTACATCTTTTAGTATCATTTTCGGTCCTCAGATACAGCACCCATTTCTCTATAAGACAACCAAAGCCAACCTCAAATTATTCAGCCACTTCCAAAAAAACGTGACCAGATGAATGAGATGTCCGTTTACACTCTGAGAAATGCCCACATTTGTCACCACCCCAACTCTTTCGCGGGTGTCGTAAGAGCCGACTGAGGGATTGAAGTGTTACTGAATTGATGATGGGCAGCAGCGTCATCATAGTGGACACATTACTGCGATCGTCAATCTGCTTGCTCAGCGTGCCATTCATAACCCTTTTCTAAGCATACTACACTATATCCACCACATACCTGGCAATAGAGTTTCAACCTTATAATCTCAAAATCTAGGTTCTAATTAGATTGGACTTAGACGACTAGTCCTAAAATAAGTCACCAGTACATAACAATTTGTAATATGCAGCATGTTAGGCCTGGAAAAGGGTTAATAAATGGTTGTGCTGATATTTTTACAATACAATATAGTGTAGTAAGACTATTCCGCGTACTATGTACGAATATAATGAACGCAAGACGATAGTAGTTACAGGTAGTGAGACATAATAAATAAAATAATAAAATAAGGCTTGTGATGTGGATACCAAGCGACGATATATATAAGAGATAGATACATATAGATACTTAAATACATAGACAGCCATGACCAAGGAACAAATATTTGTGATAAATAAATACACAAATAATGCCCTCGCCGGGATTCGGACCCGGAACCTCCAGCTTCGTAGGCAGGGTCACTACCAACTAAGCTACTGGAGGCTGACATAGAACTGACATCCTTCTGAGACCGAACAGATACTGGCTGAAAACGTGTACTAACCTTCATTCGAAGAATCCTCAACCCCATTGACATTTTCCTCATCGGAAGAGTTGATTTCCCCACCCTCGAAGGTCTCATCATTGGAGTCACTCTCATCATCATCCTCCTCGGCAGCTTGCCGCATGAGGCTTTCGTACACGGCGGCTGCGGCGCGTCGGAGCTTGGCTTTCTTAGGTCTGTCGGGAACCTTGTCTGTGCTCGATACGGGAGACAGTTTAGCTGTGGAATAAGAACAGAGTGAGATATTCTCAAGACACAAGAAATGATGAAATGATGAAAAGGTGATGAGATTGTTTCAGAGATTTTTGTTTTTTCATTACTAACCATGGAGCAATTGAAGGAAACTATTGAAGTAGAAACGTATAGAGAGCTGAAGGAAAAGGCAGAGAATAGAAATTACTCCACTGACAAGAGCCAAGCTCTTAAATAAATGATGATGAATTGCTAACAATATAAACCGTTATGTGAACCATTCAAAGAAATATCCATAATCTAACACAATCTTATTGTTTGAATAGTTTAGGATAATCTATTGGTAAGAGTTGATTAAATAACACATAGATTTAGCAGTATTCAATGACGAACATTTGAAATTAAACTCTTTTTTGTCATACATTGTCCGCAACCTCTATAAAAAAACATACAGGTGAATTGAGAACCTCTTCCTTTTTTGAAGTCGGTTAAAAACATCAAATAAACCTAATCATACAAAATAAGTAACAGGCAAATTCCATATTTAACAAGGCGTTCCAATATAAGGTTCACCTACCCTTATTCTTCCCCTTCTGTGGCGAATTCGATCCATTCGAAGACGTGATATTACTTTCTTCCCCATCACCCTGCTTGGAATCCGGGACCTCTCCGTTGCAGACCTCAGCACCGTTGCTGGCAGGTTTCGCGTCTTCACTTTGATTGGGTTGCGCGCAGTTGTCGGCGGAGCTGTCAGGGGCTGTGGATTTGTCTACTTCCATTGCCTCTTTTGCTGAATCGCTTGTAGAAACCTGTAGAAAAAGGGTTTAGTAGAATAAGTATCTTCGGACATCTTACACAAATCGACCTAGTCCCACGGTAAGCTCAATTAAGGCTTGTGATGTGGGTACCAGGGTGCTTAGCCAAGTTGCCAATCGCTAGCGCTTAATCGTCAATCGCAAGCGAAAGGCAGCTAACTGTCTTTGTCGCACTAATAGGAAAGAGTGACAGAGAGGGAAAACTACGATACGCTACAAAGCGCTAGCGATTGGCAACTTGGCTAAGCATCCAGGTGACGATAAATACTTAAATACATAGACAGCCATGACCAAGGAACAAATATTTGTGATAGTTAAATACACAAATAATGCCCTCGCCGGGATTCGAACCCGGAACCTCCAGCTTAGCGTAGGCTGGGTCACTACCAACTTGGCTATGGAGGCTAACGACTATAACTTTCCTATGTGCACGCAGTAGCAGCCATAGGTTATACAAATTAGCCAAAAAAGACTGGATTTCCGTTGCCAGTGAGTTTCGGCACTCGCAATAAGCTCAAACAAAAGGCTCCTTAGGGATTTTTGGAAGTTTCAGGAGGGTTACTAATACAACTTACTGCTACTAATTTTGATCAACAAAACAAGAATGCAGGTCTTTCCGGCCACCATGTATATCTTTTCTGATAAATAGTATGTTGCTCGTACCTAACCCTTGTTGCTCTTAACCCTTTGACCGCGCCACAGTCGGCCATAGACGACAACGAAAAATCGTGACTACAACTCCAACGACGACTACAGCATCCAACGTCGCCGAAACAATAGCGACTGACGCGGTAATTCATAAAGTCAACTTTCGCTTAAATAATCGTGAACGCGCGGCGTCTGAAGCTCGGCATATTCCTACGCCGTCTGACGATCAAAAGGTTAAATTATTACGTTGGGTACCTATTGCAAGTAAAATTTGCATATATGGCAGTACCATTCCAATTTAAAATTGAACTTGCTCTGTATCGAAGTTGCTAACAATATAAACAAACCTTGTATTCAAAATGTGTGTGATTTCGAATGTATGTCAATGACTACAGCTAAATCAATGTATTATTTCATGAACTCTTACTTACAGATTATCCTAAACCACTGAAATAGTGCTAGATGATGGATATTTCTTTAAAAGGTTTGTTTACATTGTTCAAAACTTCTATAAAAATCAAATGTAAGTAATAGTGAGATTATCGGTTTTTATTACCTATGCTATTAGAAACATCATTTTGCCAAGATAAAATAAGGTTTACCTCTCCATTGACATCTTTATCTTGGTCATTCGAGTTTGTAGAAGACACACCCCCAGTGTCTTCATCAGGTTTGGCTTCTTCAGGGTTGGAGCCCGAGGGGCCCTCTGCAGCGGCGTCGGCACTGCCCGAACCAGAGGCCGAAGCACCAGCACTCGATGCACCAAGACCTGCATGAGAGTTGTTAACTTAGGTACATTCTTAAGTAACTTATAAGTTTCATCATTATTTAGTGGTCTCTGACTTATGGCAACATGATCCCTGGATAAATATTATATCTCTATTTTATTCCCCAGGCATATAAAAGAAAAGGATAACATTTATCTGACAGATATATTTTATTTGGACATGGTGACACAGGCCGTTAGTCACGTAAGTCTGGTAGATAGATTATTAATAGGGTGACATCACAGGTCAAGGTGCAGAGTAATATATTACATAATTATTTATTACTTTATTGTGTATGCTATACATGGAGTTTTTAGCAGTTAGCTTACGTTACCTTAATTCCCTGTTTTTTGTTGTTTCACGACTTAAATACATCAACTACATTACAAATCATTGATGATGAATAATCATTACTATTAAGTGTTTGTTTTACAAAAATGAGTGACGCAATTAACCTGTTAAAACTTTATATACCATAGTAAATAAATTCATTCATTTTAGGTTGAAAATCTCTTTACAATAACCCATACCATAAATTATTTATCACGTATATAAGATATGTATCTAACTATCTAAGCACAATTCGCTGCTTAGTTAGTTAATTAATCTGTGTGTGATGGCGAGGTAGCCCTATTCCAAGCATCCAAGCTCCACCGCGATCTGTTTCAGGTTGTTAACTGCCTCCTTTAGTGTCTTTGAAGTCCCTAAGTTAAGTGCCTACTTACAGGAGGCAATACTTTTACCCATTTACATTCTAGACAAATAAATTTTGTTGTTTCCTCTTCCATGCAGGCTCTGCACATAGGGTTGCCCATTTTGCCATTGTTGTGCAGGAGTTTGAAGGTTACCTGATCCACCAGCCTCATCCGGATTCTTCTTGGCTCGCAGACACGGAGACAGGGGCGTGGCTGTGTCGCCGAGCCGCGCGCGGTGCAGCGAGCTTAGCTTGTTCTCGTATTTAGCTAGCACTTCCTGTATACAAAGAAAACAAAGAGAATTTTATTGCAACACTAACAAAATGTACTTATGAGGCGTTAGTCAGGTCCACACCAAATGAACCACCTCGCGAAGAAATTGCGAGGCATGCGGCCGCTCGAGTGTTTTTGCGTCAACTGTCACACTATACATTCTCAGGCCACTCCCCTTAGTTGGTTGGGTGACAGTGACATCAGGGACCTTAGACCCTTAATGGTAGTGACATTGAAGCTGCCCTGCCCTGCCTATGAAGCTGGAGGTTTCTGGTTTGAATCCCAGCAAGATCATAATATTTAATTAACATAAATATAAGTTCTTTGGTCATGGTTGTTTTCTATTAATCAACAAATAGTGAGGACAATGACCAGAGTCCGGAATTCTGGTAGCATTTTTGAGCTGTCATAGGGACTTAATTATTTAACATTGTATTCTGAATTTATCGATATACCTATGTATAATCGGTAGTCGATAAACAAGAAGTCCCTATGACAGCTCAAAAATGCTACCAGAATTCCGGACTCTGACCATGACATGTTGCCCATGTTGGTTACCTGGTTAAGCCAGTCATAATTATTTGGTCCCTACTTATTTTCTATGTATTTAAATAGGGATACTTATCCCTACTTTTATTACTTTTCAATCTCTATCTCTTTTGAACTACTAAATATCCACAGTAATAATAATAAGCTTTTATTTCCTTAATAAATATGTACAGTTCAAGAATATTTGTTTTATTTAATTTTCTAAAATGTCTTCATCATAAGGACCGCCCTGGGCGGTAAAAGCCTCCGGTAATATTGGTATTGGTAATATCCACAATAAAAGCCTTAACTTTATGAATCTTCTGGAAGTAGATGGTAATTAAGTGTTACATGATGTAGTTATTTTATTTATTCATAACATAATAAAAAAATCTGTATTTAGGCAATTTTCTGCTGATGATAAACTTATGGCCGGTTTCACCATCTCTGAATAAAACATGTCTGTCAGATAAATTTTAGTTTCTTTTACATGCTAAAGTCATAGTTATATCCTAAAGTAATAGTTAGAATGTTAAAGGATAGTGATAATTTTTATAGATGAATGTAGTTATCTGAAACAGGTTGTTAGAATATTGCTCTCATTTATTACCTGGAGAGGAAGATGTGCCTCTTGGTACAAATTGCTGACATTTTCATCTTCAGATTCTTCATTATCACTGGGTCCAGGTGGATTTATTTCACCTAAAATGTTAAATTGATACAATTGAGATTAAATGAGTGATTGATGACAAACATTTTGATAAATGACCCACCCTAGTGCACAACAGAACTGTGTACAGATTTGGAATTATTATTACAGTGGTAAAAATAGTACTTGAATTGAATAATTATACCCAATCTCACTTTGTATGGTCAATAATGAATTAACAGAAGGCTGAATTAGCAAAGGCTAGATTATTTAAATTGCTGTCAGTAAGGATTTTATACATACAGGGTTAACTTTAAACTAACAAGGTGATTTTGAGTATAAATAACACCTTACACCTATTGTATAAAATTGGGAATGAATATGCAACCACTGTGAGATCTTCACCTTGTTAGTTCAAGATATGAGATGGTCTTAATACTAGTGATTGATAGTCTCTGAAGCCCAAATGGTAGTAGCCCGGCCTATGGCCGGAGGTTTCAGGCTTGAATCATTATGAGGGCATCTTTTTGTGTATTTATCCTCAACCTGCTCATTGTGATTCTTAAGTTACATATTCGATTTTTGACAAATTATTAATAAAAATCTGTTCAGATTGAGGTTACACTCATAATTATTTTATTTCATGTAAAATGTATAACAAAGGAAAAGCAACTATGTTTTAAAAATAAAATAAATTCATTTGGTTTGATTTCAATAAAACAGAGTATGCCGGGCAGGATGAGGATCACAAATATTTTTTCCTTAATCATGATAATTTTCTTAGTATCTACTTATTTTAAACATAGTCAAAAGCCATAATTGACCATAAGACAAGGTTGATACCTACATTACAACCCAAAGAAAATGGAGCTTTTTAGACTGAATCGGAAGCAGTTATTATTTATAAAGGTCTGTTAGAATAGATCACACATAATTCAATAGCAAATTATAAATTAAAATGGCAGGCATCTTTAGATTAAATGATATCTCTAGTTTAACATAATAGCATACTTATGTAACTATGTAGATTATGTTTGCCTTTCTGATCTTTATTTGTTTTCATAAATATCACATTCAAAAATATGGTGACAAGTTGACAACACATGGACTTTTGCCCCAAGGAATTATCTTACAAAAATTATCTTCCAACATAATCCATCAATTGACAAATATGAAATTACTAGTATTATCAAGTGATTTACATACCTGCTAATTCCTTCAACACAGCCATAACCTCTTTGGTAGCAATGTTGGCATCAAATCCCAAGAATGCATCTTCAAGTGCTTTTATCATGTCCCCATTTTTGTATGCCTCAGTGTTTTTGATGTAATCTGGGAGATTCTTGGAGCAATAAGTCGCCACTTCCGCGCCCCCGTGGCCATCATACACCGCGAAAAGTGATGTATGTTCATCAAAATCTAACACTGTATTGTGAGCATCCTATGAACAAAGACAATAACATGTAAAGGCCTAAATATAACTGAAACCTGATTATAATCATACTTCGTGATATCTTCAAAAGAAGAATAGAGCACAAAACAATCTTTGACATCTATCTGCTCACTTGTAATAGGTTATAACTATGAAAAGATAGGTACACTAGATGCGAGTAAAGGACAATACATACTAAAACATGAAAAACCATGCAAAGCTATGAATGAAAACGAATCTGCATCAAATATACCACGTTTAGATCCGTGTATAGACAGCAACCAGAATCAATGAAACAATTACATATAATATCCGTACCTCTTGATTGACACGCCATCCCTGCATGGAGCTTGCCCCGCACTCAAGTTTACTGTTTGATTCATCGCTGGAAACTTTTTCAGTAACCGGTTCTGATAAATATGCACCCATATTTAAATGTCACATGAAATGTAAAACATAAAATAGATGAGGCGCGAAAATCTCCGAGAAATCGCGCAGGCGGCAAGCTATCAAGCCGAGTCAAGTCAATCAACCGCTCTAAATAATGTAGCTACAAGAAAAAAAACATTGTTACCAGTTTCAAAATATAGGTACCCCATTATCGGATAAAAAATCTAATTCAGAGAATGAAAACATTTTTGCATTTTTTTAAATAGCCAGGCGATTAAAAAAAATCTAAGGAAAAATATGTAATCGTAGATTTCAGATTTCAGAAGAAAAAAGGTAAAGTATTGGAATTTTAACAAGAAAGGACCTTAGAAAGTATTATTTTAAAATATACAACAGTCATGTAACAAGGGTTTTTTAAATTTTAGGGTTGCAGTTACTAAGCGAGGAGTAATCGAGTTTAGTAATAAACTCAGTCCAACAGTCCTTGCCAGTAAAAAAAGGCGGCTAATTCAATTGTTTTATGGCAGACAACTCTTCACGCCTATATTTTTTAAATTTGCCGCATTTTCTACTGCCACTGATTGTTGAACAGAGTATATGTAATAAACTAAATATTTTAAAAACAAATTATAAGTTACTCTCTTTTTATTAGATACCGATTTCTATATGCAACCATTTTTTTTTATTTGCTGCCACTTTCTACTGACAGATTAATTAACGCATAAATTTAAAATTTAAAGGACCAATGATGTAGTTTTACAAACGTTGCAATACTTCTAATAATATAATATATGTTATGCTTAAGTACCTATCAGCGTAATACTAATTAACGTTAAGCTTACGGTCCTTACGTATATAAAGTTGTTTTCATCACACTTGCTGTCTAGGCGCGCCATTTTGCTTGCATGCACATACAATGTACCTACTATTTTGCATCAAGGGTTACCACCCCAGTACGGAATTACTAACGAGAGTGTTAGAAGCCTTTTAATGACTCGAGTTAGTATTTCGCTTACCGACCGTGATTCATAATTATAATGTTTTTCATCACACTTGCCGACAAAAAATAAGTTTTAAGACAAAATATTATTAAATAACGTTCTGACATTTCTTTTATTTCTAGGGAATTTCACTTTTCTATTACTCCCGTTACGCATGCAAGCAATGGCGCGCTTGGACGGTAAGTGTGATGAAAAAATATTTATGTTTTTAAGTACTGCTATGTAACGTACAGTACCAGTCAAAAGTTTAAGTTCACTCCATTATGTCGATAGAAATTAGAAATAGACTATCGAGCAATTTTTTTTTCAGTGTTAAGAGCAATTTTTTTTCTACCGATGTCTTTGTGATTCGAGAGCTATTTAGTATTCATTTCCCATAAAATCTGGTCAATTTTAATCATCACATCCGATAATAAATCAGAGGTAAGTGAAGTTGTAATTTTTTGATCATCATTAGTATGAACACCGCGTGGACATGACTACTAAAAGCTGCCACAGCTGCCTCAGTTGTTCGACCTGTTCGAAAGTAACGATTAATCAAAAAGGAATAGCTCAATAATCAGCCACATATTAGTTGAAAACAAGTGTTGACTTAAATGCTGGAAAAATGATAACCGAAAAAATCGATTTCATATCAAAATCGTAGTGTGAACTTAAATTGTTGACCGGTACTGTACTATAAATCATAAAATCTAACTCTGGTTCTAACCCATTTACCCACCACTTACAGGTCCGATAAGAATTTTTCCTTTTTGCTGCAAATATGTGACAGGTCAAAGGGTTTCTTTTCTCAAGTACAAATATGAAGTATCTTAAGTAGTATGAACATAATACAATTATTATTATGTCACAGAAAGCAGACAAAAAACATGTAATTCAATAAATCGAGTTTCGAGAAACGAAATTTAATATATAGGCTGCTTTATAATATCGGTCATTGTTACACTTTTTCTTCCAAGTGATAAAAACTATTTAACAACCTTACTTTAATGTCGGGCATTTATTTACATTTCGTAGCATCATTGAGATAAGTTTTGAGATTGAGCAAACAAAACATTAGAATAGTCAATAGAAACATTAGAAACATCATCATCATCATCATCATCATCATCATCAGCCTATGATAGTCCATTGCTGGACGTAGGCCTCTCCTATTAACTATGCGTATAGACGCATTAGGAGGTAAATGCCCATAATCGCCACGCTGGGTAAGCGGATTGGCGATCGCAGTAATGTGTCCACTATGATGACGCTGCTGCCCATCATAAATCTCAGTGACACTTCAATCCTTAGAAACATAATATGGTGTTATTCATGGGCCCTATATTATTTCACATTATACGATTATTTGGTATATTTCACTATACCAGCCACAGTATCGAGTTTATTGTACATGATTCTGAGTTTGTAACATAGGTATGATTCTAAGTCTCAATATTAGCTTAATAGAGTCTTCGCAATCGATGGCAAATTTCCAATGAAGTCTATTTCAATTTAAGTCGCAATATGTCATGTTTTGCCACATTCAATCTAATGATCATTAATGTAATTATTAATTTTAAGTTCGATTGATATACGAATATAATGTTACATATATTTTGAGAGGAATACATCACTACATATATTATGATCAATTGTCCGTAGATACGCTACTCATCAAACTCGCCTACATCGCATACCTATAGATACTCTCGAGTCTCTTCTCTACACGAATAACATAACAGACTCAAACTTGGATAGTCTAACTCTACTCGACGAGGTGTTGAGCGTACTGAAGAGCTTTTTGGCTCTCCAACTGTCGCTTTCAACTTGTATTTTGTGCAATACATTCAACCATAGACCAGGACCAGGTGCCATTACATAATATATTTCTAGTATATAGGTACCAGCAATTGACAGTTCGACAGGGTTCGCTTCGTATCCGAAATTATGTACACACCCATTGTCATTATGAGTAAGCGCCGAATATATGACACCTATAAGAGAGTCATATTTTTCGATGTTTTCCATAATGGTCCTTCAAACCGGATGCCTATCAAATGTATTCCTCTACCTAGGATCATCAACAATGAGACATATTTATTTCAAATTACTTTTTAATATTCGTACTTGTACACACCAAATAAACAGCTCTGAGAAAATTATTTACAAAGTAGTACAAATCAATCTATGCATTGTTAACTTTACGAATTACGACTAAGGGTTGAAAAACACCCTGCAAGCATGCAGATGTCAGTTCCATTAAAGCAGTACGCAAGCAAAGTAGGTATGTAGACATAAATAACAGAGATAAAACAGTTTGTATATGCTGATGCTGAGCATATATGATAACGAGAAGATGCGTTTATATTGAGAAACCAACAACTTTATGTCTATTTTCGTGAAGTCTTCTCTTATGAGAAGTAGGCGACTGTTTACTTTTCAATATATTTGTGTTATTTTATTGGTATAAATTTATCAGAATATGGATACTGTTTACGATCGTGCATTGGTAGAAGTAGGAGATAATGGACTTTTCCAAAAAAAGTTTGATTTAGTTTATAATATTATACTTCCATTTTTTTGGATTATGTCGTATATGAACTTAATATCAGTTTTGGCTGTTGTTCCATTTACTTGTGAACTTCCAAGAATACCGGAAAATGCTACTGAATTGGAGCGATCAGCATGGAAATCAAAATTTATACCCACGTAAGTCATATGTGTACCTATAGCTGCAGGCATTTTTCTCTACGTAAGTGAACAGATATTTTGTGAAACTTTGGCTAAAACAATGTATTTTATATTCAGGTATGAAGATGCAGTAGGACGAACAGAATTTAACAGTTGTTCCATTTACATTAATCCGGACGAAAATAATGATACCCAACGTAAGCAATCTATGTCTTCTCAGTAGTTATTAGTTTATTACATATTTAAGAAATACATGCCTAATCTTAATTATGATCATTCTTGGTTTTTTATTTGCAGGTTGCGATAGTTATACATACGATAAAACTTGGTATGAATCCACCATAGCTTCCGATAATAATTGGGTATGTGGTAATGAATTGTATAAAGAAAATGTTTTCTCAATCAGCAGAATTGGAGAAATAGCCGGAGCTTTGATTTTCGGTTGGTACGGGGATGTGTAAGTTTGGCTCGGTAGTACCTTATACATATATCATATTTCGGTATTGATGCTCTATTGTTTGACTAATCTTGGCTGTTTCAGTTATGGGCGGCGAATGACATATATAATATCACTTACTTTAATAGTTCTTGGAAGGATTGTCTCCGTTTTGGGAAGCAACTCCTTCGTTTTCTTTGCAAGTGGTACTTTGATCACATGCTTATCAACATGGACTGTTGTACAGTGTACATATGTTATATCCATGGAAATGTCTGGACCAGGTAGACGTGCTGTGGTCACTACGCTACGTAATGCGTCTCTCAGCCTAGGTATGTGCGTTATGCCGTTATTATATTGGTGGATTCGGGAATGGAAATTATTCATGGCCGTTACAACAGCCTCGCAACTTCCTTTTATATTTTTTTCTTGGTAAGTTATCTGAACAGGTCAGTGACTACAAAAATGCTGTGACAATATTAAAATGAACAACATTTTAAAAGTTTTAACTTTGTTGTTTTTAGGTACATTTTAGAATCTCCTCGATGGGCATGGATTTCTGGTAAATCAGATGATTGTGTTGTTTATCTGAAGAGGATTGCTGTTGTGAATAAGACGACGTTAAGTTTGCAAACTGAGAACGAGATACGAAAGACACCCCCAATAGGAAAAATTCAGTCTCTAGGTGTTCTTGCCCTTTTTACTCATTGGAGACTGGCGGTTAACACGATTTTACAATTAGTTATATCGTAAGTTATACATATAACACAGACGTCAGTATACATATAACATAGGTATTACAACTGACGATATACCAATTTCGTTTAAGTATGGCACCAATGCTGTTATTTGTTTTTATACCGTCACCACCCCAACTCTTCCCATGGGGGTCGTAAGAAATCGAATCGAATCATTCATTTTTTGAAGATTCATGATGGAAAGCATCATCATCATAGTGGAAACACTGGTCGCTCACTGCGATCGACAATCCTCTAGAAAAGCAATTTGGAGCAAACGAATATAATTAAATTATATTGTCAGACGACTTACTTTACGCAGATCAGCCTAACCCTAAACTAAGCATAGTCAAGGGCAAAAATATGTATACACTTTTGCA
Organism: Thaumatotibia leucotreta; assembly: GCA_025490895.1. Lineage (NCBI taxonomy): Eukaryota > Metazoa > Arthropoda > Insecta > Lepidoptera > Tortricidae > Thaumatotibia > Thaumatotibia leucotreta. The sequence goes on along the minus strand of JALPQI010003155.1, from coordinate 41,373 downwards.
CCTTATTTTTACGGCATAAGATAAAAAAGTGTATACATATTTATGCTCTTGACTGTACCTATACCTACACTAAATGTATACTTATATAAATTAATACTTACATACTTAAACGCACAGGAACATACATAATTCAGGAATATAGGTATTATCTCTGTTCCTCAGTCAGACGAATTATAAAGCCAGGACGTCAGCTTTGTAAGCAGGATCACTTACTAAGTTGCGGAGGTCGTTATAGTAAATGAAAATATAGTCTCAGTCTGGCAAGTGATTTCTCTGTAACCGACAAATTTAAATAATTTAGCTACGGTACCTTGGCCTCCCACAGAAAAAAAATATGTCGAACCCATTTTTACAACTGATTATCAAAGCACAATCATTGTATTCGATTCAAAATACATATTATTAAATAGTCAATAGATAGTCAGTAAATAGTAATAAACAATAACAAAAAATATTCGCAGGTTTTGTGTGACATTGACATACACAGTTCTGCTCTTCGCTCCCGGTGAGAAATCTGATGGTAATCCATTCCTCGAAGCCTCCTGGCAAGCTTTAGCAGAATTACCTGGATATTGTTTAGGCGCCTTGCTAGCAGAGCGTATTGGTCGCCGATACACTTCTGCTATTTCCTTTAGCATTATGGTGATTATGTGGACCATGGTCGTAATTCGCGAAAACAGTAAGTTTTCAGGACGGGCCTACACTTGTAAGTTTTACGTAAGTAGTAGAGACGGAGCTATACTAAATAATGAGATTGTGATATTTACCTCTCATTCCCTAGTATAGCTCCGTCTCTACTGCTTACGTAAAAACTTACAGATATAAACCAAGGCTTAGAGCGGCCGTACACCTAGTTCTTACGTAAGTTGTAGGGACGGAGCTATACTGAAGAATGAGATAGTGATATGCACCTTTCGTTCTTTAGTATTGTTCCGTCCCTACAACTTACGTAATAACTTACAGGTGTATGGCCGCTCTTATATCAAGCATCTAATACTTAATACCAGGGTACCTTACCCACCTATATTTTTTGTAAGTCAACATTTAATTACAGATTCAAATGGATGGATACAAAGTCATTGGATCGGAACTACGTTATTTTTTACTAACAGACTATTTGTTACATCTGCATATTATACAATTAACATGTTTAATATGGAATTATATCCCACGTGTCTGAGGCAATCTGGAATGTCATTAGGGAATGTTATTTCTAGTGGAAGTGCAGCTTTAGCGCCATATGTTTTGTATTTGGTAAGATGTCGAAGTTATTTACAAAAAAAAAACACTATACTTCTTAATCGGAAGTCTAAAATGTACCTAGTGTACCTACTGAGTAACTTACTTAAAATAATAATAATAATCGATAAAAGAATTTAATTGAAACATTGTTAATGAAGTATTAATTGGTGATGTTGATTATTAGTTATCCTGTAAGCACCAAATATCAAAAGATTTTGTTTCGAAACACATTTGTGTAGGTACCTTGATTGATATACAGATTGTGACTTACATAATATTAGATTAAGTTATACTTAAACTAAGAACCTCTAAAAACCTACTAATTTAACTGGGTACTACAACTCAATCACTATTCTAAAAATAAACTTATGGAATATAAACTATGCTCCCTTTATGTACCTTTTTTATATTGTCCTACTAGGTACTAGATGTTGTAATTAGTATTTTTTGGAAATTTGTAAATTGTATCTCTATCTAATATACGCTTAAATTTCTAGGGAAGCCATGTAGATCCTAGGTGGCCAGGCGCATTTTTGGTTGGAGTATCTTTAGTTGGAATAATTTGTTCTCTGCTGCTCCCAGAAACATTGAATGCAAAACTTCCAGAAACACTAGAGGACGCACAAAATTTTGGCAAAAGGTATTCCCCAGTATCACTGAAAAGACCGGAAGAAATGGTTGAATAAATTAATATTGAATAATACTGTAATGTTTTTTATTGTAATACTGGTAATAATACTAGATACTACTATGCAACAATATTGCATTACTATACAAGGGGGAAGTACCTTTTACATTTGTATACAACGTACAACGTTTATGTGTATAATTTTATTTATTTGTGTAGTTGTAGCTTCATATTAATCTTGCTTGAAAAATGTATGCACCAAGGGTTGGCTACCTGTGGAATTGAGTAAAAATTTGGCACTGGCAATCTATTATTACTTGTATTACCAGCGTTACATATTTTTGTAATGTTTTTTTCCAAGGACAACAATCTCGTAAAAGAAGGACTAAACTAACCCAATCTGAGGACTAACTAACCACCTCTTTTCAACAGTATTGATAAAAATATGTAATGTATACGGCATGGATATAGGGTAGCCTAGCCTTGTTCGTACGTAAGTTGCAGAGACTTGTACCAGGGGTGCTGGAGTAATGTAAACTTTATGTTTAGATTAATTATTTATATCTACATAAAAATATTGAGCTGAGTTTTTACACGTTAAAGGCCGATCACATTAATTTATAGCTAACCCTCTTATAGTATAGCTATCTTTTTGAATTCGCCCATAAACATGATGTAGTTTATTTATCCATAAACAAAACAAAGAGAGCTAGATGAGATGTAGATAAGTACATAAACGTCAAAGTGATAGCATAGATTTCATGTACCTGCAAATTATTTAACTAAATTTTACTATTACTTATTTAAACTGCGCCAGATTTCGTGAAATTAAAAATACGACGGAAATAAAGCATTTTTTTGTGCCATACAGTATACAGTTATATCATTATTAGTGCGATTATGAACGCGTAAAAATCTTCTTCGCTAAATCTAAGTACATCGGAGTTCAGAGAAACTCCCCAATTGCTCGGCATTTTGTGACCTAAAGATCTGAAATCGTTTCGCTTTGTCTCCGCTGGACACTGACCCGACGGCAAATATGTCGGGTGACCACAAAACTTTGATTAAAGGGAGCCCATCCCAATACGTGAAACTAAATGTGGGCGGGACGCTTTTTTACACCACTATCGGGACTCTGACGAAGAGTGATAACATGCTCAGAACTATGTTTAGTGGTAGGATGGAAGTGCTTACTGATTCAGAGGGTAAGTTAAACATATTGGTTTCTTTATAATTTAGATTCATACAGAATTCTCGCTTCCTGCAGGTGAACTACCTATTTATTTTAGAGATAAGATTATAAATGGACTACATTAGTCACTATAAGGATGTCTTTTTGTAAATTGAGTTTGCTTACAATATCACAACAATATTTTTATCTTTAACACAATCTATTTTATTTCATAAAACTCATGATCATTAATAATTGTGAGAATGTGTGTTCAAAGGCCCTTGTTTGGATTCATACATATATATTTTTGGCTATGTATTGCCAATAGTTTTATTGCTTAATACTTTTGCTGACAGTGAAAGAGTTACGTCTTGTTGTCAACATACTGTCACCGAAGGAGTTAATATATCCATACTGTTGGCAAATAATTTAACTTGGCACTTGATTGTTTAAGTAGTTCAGTCCTGAATAAGCCATTATTCAAAATCCCTTAGATGTACTATTGTAGCATAATTATTTATTTAATGAAGTTCTGTAATATTACAATTATACCATTAATTTACTTAAGAGCTCCCTTGACTTGGTGAATGACTAAGGCATAAGGAATTTTTTTAATTCTTGTCCAATAAATATTGTGATATTGACTTGCTTCTGGTTGAAATTACCTAGTGTACCTATTTAATCGCCAAATAAATAATATTCTATTCTATTCTAAATTTATCAAAACAATGTAATAAAAGAGTGTTTCCAAAAGGAGTAATTTTTATAGAGGAAGTATTGTTAAGTTTCATTAGCAATCACTAGTTAAAACTGGCAATCATATTCTAGTAGTTATGCTGCTGTTTAGCTGCGGTTAGCTTTGGTTAATACCATTAATTTCACCAATAATATTGCCATGTTAATGCTACAAGCTATAAACTGAACATTACTTTTTTTCTAGGCTGGATATTGATTGATCGCTGTGGGAAGCACTTTGGTACAATACTCAATTACTTACGTGATGGAACAGTAGCACTACCAGATAGCTACCGTGAAATTATGGAGTTGCTGGCCGAAGCCAAGTATTTCCTCATTGAAGAACTGACCGAGTCCTGTCAGCAGGCATTGCAGAAGAAAGAGAGGGAGGCCGAACCTATCTGCAGGGTGCCCCTCATTACATCTCATAAGGAGGAGCAGCTTCTTATTATGTCTACTTCTAAGGTAGGTGGAAGTCATTTTTCTATTTTGAATTGATGCTTTTTTAGGGAGCTAAGGTGATTGAAAGCTGGTGAGTGAAGCAAACCTAGAAGATAACTGATAAGTGGTAACCTGGGAATATATTATCTTTTGCTTTAAAATCACTCCACTTTATTTTTCATAAGGCTCAGTTTCTTTGTCATCATGTGTTTATGCAAATGAAAACTATTTCATAGACCTTAAAATATACTACAACTACAACTACATACTACTAAAATTGTACATGTGTAGTGAACAAAGTGAACATTTCTAAGGTCACAATAGCTATAGTAGGTATTTCTTTGAAAACTTGATCTTAGAAATTGGACAGGCTATACCTACCCAAGTCCCAAATACAGAAGCTCTTGAGCCAAAGGTATTTTTGTACCTATCTGTTTGAAATAGCCTAGCCTGGGGTGGGTAGCTATGATACAATACCAATTTTCAAAAAGACAATAATAAATTTAACAACCAGGTTAATTTATTCAGTGCTGATCATTGTTTGACCCACAGCTAAAGTTTTTGAAAATGAAAGACCGCTATCTATTTTAGACCACAATATTTTCTAAGATATTTGTAATAAATGTCATTATCAATGGTGTTTGCATTATATGTAATTATTAATATGTCTCTTGTTTTTTCCAGCCTGTTGTGAAGCTGCTCATTAATCGCCACAACAACAAGTACTCTTACACAAACACTTCTGATGATAACCTGCTGAAAAATATTGAATTGTTTGACAAGCTCTCACTACGTTTCAGTGGACGGGTGCTCTTCATCAAAGATGTCATTGGCTCCAATGAGATATGTTGCTGGTCCTTCTTTGGCCATGGCAAAAAATGCGCAGAGGTTTGCTGTACGTCTATCGTATACGCAACTGATAAAAAACACACAAAAGTAGAGTTCCCTGAGGCTAGAATTTATGAGGAATCTCTTGGCATTTTGTTATATGAGAGCCGAAATGGGCCTGATCAGGACCTGATACAAGCGACATCCTCGCGAGGCGCTGTTGGCGGGCTCTCCTGCACCAGTGATGAGGAAGAGGAGCGCTCTGGACTTGCTCGACTTAGATCAAATAAACAGAATAATCAATCTTAGCGGTTACAGTCAGGCTTGGCGCGCCTTCGTAGCTCTAAACGGACGAATGTCTGATACCAAGCCGGCTTCTTCTTGCCCTTTTGCTGGCTGCCGTGCTTTGGTCTTTAGGAAGTTGTAAGCTGCGCCCATGACCTTGTGGGCCCTTTCTACACCTTGTGAGCTCTCTCTGAGATGTGAATGCAGTGAAAGGGAATGATGGCAAAAGAGGCAATGTTATATTCCAAATAAACTGGCAATTATTTGATGGACAACTTTCTGTGTCTACATGTCTTTGTGTTTAGTGATGAGATATAAAGTTTAAAGAAATAGTATGTGTTATATGAAGAAATAGTGCAAAATATGACATAGACTAATATTTTAAAGTCCAAACATACATAGTGTAACGAAATGTCCAGTATACGATTTTAAATAATTATAGTATGAACTGTATGTACCTTTTGTTGGATGCTTAAGTGTGCATGTTTGTTGTATTGTAATGAAATCTTTTCCATTTCAATGTAGGTGTTTAAAGATGTATGTCTAGGTGTGATGCCTTATTTGAGTATAGTTCCAGTGAACATTTTGCTCTCTTACATACTAAAGATAGGTAAATCTAATATGGCTAGATGGTTTACATATTAAAATGTGTCATTGTATCTATAACATAAGACGACAATCTGTATTAAAGATCATTTACATTGATTTGCCAAAGCCAGCCACTACATCCTGCTAGAAGTATAATCTTGGTGTAATATGTGTGCCGCTGCAGGTGACACAATGTAAATATCCTTAGTAAAGTTGTCTTCTGTAAACAGTAAAATTCAGAGATAGATCTGCATCTCCCAGTATAGAAGTTGCATGCATGCTATTATAGCAGTGTTCTACACCGTAAACTATAAAGTATCTATATGTTAGCTTAAATATCACTTACACAGCTCAAATGTATTGCCAAATGGATGTTTAGTAATTAAGGTCCGTTCCTAAATGCAATTAATTTATTAAAAGGCTCACATCTACACTATGTTCAAAGAAACATTATTAGTACTACTCAAGATCAATAAAAATGATAATTTATGTACTTATAGAAATAAAATCATAAAACTCTTTCTCTTTTTTATTGATCTTAAGTGTGATTCTAATTTGTGAGTTAATAATTCAAGAGCTAATATGTGATTGAATATTTGAACACTTAGGATTTATCAACAGATGTGCCACATCACCAGTGAGTAGTTGTAATAATTCTATTACTAGACTACCATCCCTAGGCACTATTTTATGGATTTAAATACCAATCTTACATACTCTAGTCGTTCTGTGTTTCATGTTCTATGTTCTAAAAAGATTATTAAATTGTACACTCCTGTGACAGATGTTTAATAAAAATTGCCATGTTGGTAATCAACCTGGGCATGTATTAAACTGAGTTTTCTTACTCAGATTTAGATTTAGAATTTATATGTGGGTTACACAATGAACAAATTCATATAATCTGGGACATTTTCAGGCAAATGATATTTACCTATTTTAGGTGAAAAAATTTTTTACGTCCTTTTGAGGTCTTATGACTTCCCAAAAAAGTGGTAAATTTTAGATTGATCAAAATGAATGAAAGCATTTATTCTGTAACACACTATTGTATAATCTATTATATTCCATTGGTGTACGTACGTAATTGAAATATTGTATAAACTCTGTTCTATTTAAAAACCTATTTAATTTTTATGAAGTAATTATATGCTCACTATTTAGCTGTCTTGCAGTATATTATTTATTCCTCATGTCCTTTCTTTTGTAAGGAGAATTATAATTTTAACCTTTTTGACGCCACATCAAATACAAAAGCTGTCACTCACACGCCACGTTAACAAAATGCCAGCATTGTAATAGAATTTTACGCACATGCGTGTAGGTTTATATTGCTTTATAGACCAAGACATATATCGGTCTTTGGCGTTGAACCCGCGGTGCCAATATATCAGTTGTTGGCGTCTAAAAGGTTAAATGACCAGAAAGCTAAGTCAATCTAAACACTTTCAGTGACAGTATGTTACCAGATGGTGGGACGCTTGTATGGTTACAGGTAAATTCACAAAAAGCTGGCACGAATGGAATGAATGACATCTTTCATTGTGTGTATATCAACCTGCTATACACACAATGAAATGTGCTATACCAATCTGTATCTACTGTCATTTTGACATCCACACAGATATTTTCTGTCACTTATTTGATCCATTCGTGCCAGCTTTGGTGAATTTACCTGTAACAACATTTACCTTTTTCACTATCAGAGAAAGTGTTAACTTCATTGCGAAGTTTATGTTTGAACATAATGGAGATGAGATAGGATTTTTCTTTTAAATTATAAAGGTCTACCTCAAATAAAACAAATGATTACATTATTTTAAACTGCTATAATTGTAAGATTTCTTTTATAACATTCCAAGCTGCATAATGGAACTCCAGTTTTAGAACAATTATACTTCTTCATGTTCTCACAACCTTCAGCTCCACATCTGATAGGTTTAGGTGGTTCTCTTGGAGGCATTGCTTCTAGCGGAAAAGGTAACCCAGGTGGCAAAGACAGTGATATTTCAGTTGCATTATTTTTATACATTATCATTGGTTCTTGTCTCCTGGCAGTCTTACCTTTCTGTGAATTTTTAAGGTTTTTGGATTCCTGTTTTTTGAGTAAGCGGTCCATTGTTTTCTTCTTATCCTTTTCACGTTTTTCATCAGCTAATTGTTTGCGTTTTTGTGATTTGATGGCAGCTTTTTGTATGGCTTCTGCGGTCATTACCTTTTCTTTGTAGCCCGAAGGTAATGCAAGGAGCACTTCTCCTCCTGGACTGGTATCTTTGTCTGTTCCCCGTTCATACATAGCCCTTTGTCTCGCAGTCATCATTTTTGGGTCTTTTGGTTTGATTTTCTTTAGTTCTTCATCAACCTGTGTAACAAAATTTGCCTCTTATATTAATACAACTTAAATATAAGTCGCGAACAAGGTTATAAGATTTACATGATTTGAGATGACTTTTGAACCTTGCTTTTAATCGTGTGAGAGCCTAGAGAGGGGCAAGAGGGGGTACAAAATAGATCAAATTTTTAAAAATCAACTATGTAAAATGGCCTCAATGGTGTGAGGGAGACAATTTTATACAGAAATCATGTGCTGCCTTTGGTTGTTGAAAGATAAAAGAGAACATACATTGATCCAATATGTAGTCACTAGCAAAAAATTTAATTATTGTAGTCATTTTAATTATTATTCATATAATCGTGATATATAAATAGTTCTAGATATAACAGACATTGTAAGGAACAGTTTATTGCCAGTTCCAACTTTAAATCCTATCTATTTAATTTTTTCCATAAAGGTGATGAGATTACCTCCTCTAATTTTCCTGATTTGATAGCATCTAGCCATCTTTCTTCTTCACTCGATGTCCCGCTATCCCTTCCTTTTTTTTTCTTTTTAGCTACTACTTTAGGTGGAGTACTTGAGGATGAGCCTGGCATGGACTTCCTCGAGTCAGAAGACGACTTCATGGTTTGTGCTTTTAACAAATCTGCAGCCGACGTTCCCGGGACGTCTCTGCCGACCTTCATTTTCGATTTAAAGGACTTGTCCATAGCGTCTTCGTATGAGACGTCGATGCTTGTATCACTGTCGTAATCATTTTCAAGTTTCCTTTTCTTGTGCTTCTTATGCTTATGCTTTTTATGTTTTTTCTGAGGCGGTGTGTCTGAAAATAATAAATATAACTTATCAAATTAAGGTATTATTGAAATCTTTAACAAAGAAAACAAACAAAATTTTACCAATGACTATCTCATCTTCGGTAGTACTTTGCTCGCGTAATCTACGAACCATAGTATTCACGTTATAGCTATAACTGTAACAATACTTTTAAATTACAGTAGCAAGCAGAAAATAATATTGCGACGCAAAATATTAATTAAAAATAAGAACGATTTTTTATTTAATATCATTTATATGAAAATCTCACAAACATAATCCAATTCTTCCTGTCACTAGTGTCACTGTCAGCTGTCAGCTGAGTGAGCTGAGCATTGTCCCGGTATGTTCCATTTAGCGTTTTAACTTTTAAAAACGACGTCAGACATTTTCTTTTTATTGAACCCTAAGCTCGTTGCCTGCCGTCTAATACAGGCCTTAAAGCTCGTGAACTCACGTGAACTTATTTCTAACTTATTTCTCGACTCACGATCAAAGCTCACGATGGCTTCAAAAAAGGAGGATATATCCGAGAATCGTGAACCTATTTAATTTTTTTTTAGTCGAACGAGTTTAACCCCGAATTTTGAATTGTCAAGCCGTGCCAGAAAAAAAACCCCGTGGCTGGTCCCGTATGCACCAGGGTCCCGTTTTATAAAGGTACAATTTACAATTTCGCTGTTTGCCTCTCTTTCTGACCAATATGTGCGTGCGTTAGAGAGGCAAACAGCGAAATTGTAAATTGTAACTTTATAAAACGCGACCCAGGTTGGGGGGTTAAGTTAAGAGAGGATCTTGGAGAAATCGGTTGAAGTCGGGTTTTTAATTTTATTTTATTTGGTGATTATTAATTTCAAAATTACTCATTAAAAGCATTATGGGCTAAATTGTTATATGTTATTGTTTTAGCCTGATTGCACTAGGAAAACTGCAATCCCTGAAGGTATTCGATAGTACAGAATTCAGCACTATCACTAATGATAAATTTCACAAATAAACACGGTGTTTCATCAGCCACTGAAAATATCAGACGCCCCATAGTCCCCAATCTTTCCGGTTTTATATAATATGGGCCGGTTGAAGTTTTCAGACCAAAATATTATAAATTCTAACTTGACAATAATCTACTTTAATTATTTGAGGAAAGTTCGGTATGATAGTTAGACTAGCATCGTCATCATCATCCTTACTTTTATTATTTTCCATTGTTATCTGAAAAGTGGGATTTAGAAGAATGATGTTTGTGATAGGGCTGTTCTTAAGTTCCTTTACTATACTTAGGTACCTATAAGTATTATAGTTGACATCAAATTAGTACATTACTATACAAGTGCGAAAAAAATGAAGTTCGGAACGAGTGGAGGTAAATTCACACATGTATCGTACGACGTTTTTCAGTACATATGGCCCTGCGAAGATTTCGACCGGGGTCGCGTTTTATAAAGTTACAATTTACAATTTTGCTGTTTGCCTCTCTTTCTAGCCAATATTTGCGTGCGTTAGAGGGGCAAACAACGAAATTGTAAAATGTAGCTTTATAAAACGCGACCCTGACATAAAATGAACCACTTCTCGCACTAGTGCGTAAAAAAAGCACCATCTGTACTGAAAATATCATTACGGTTCAGGTGCCAAAAATATGTTTACGCGACTTTATTGAGGTATCTTTGATGTCGACGTACAAGTTTACATAATACCTAATAGAACATGTATAATTTGATTCATGCGTTGTTTTCTTAAAGAATGCTAATCGCTCGTCCTGTTCACTGGATAGGATTATAAAAGGTCCACCGAAACGCTCAGTGTGGGCACCTAATTGAATGGAAATCTCTGATGAGTACCCCTACCTGTATATTCATCAAATGTTTCATCTCGACTGTGCGTTCTTTTCTAGTATAACTTGAGCTTTGTGGCTTTTATACATTTTATAATATATTCTAGTTGGGCTATAAATTCAGTCGGTCTTTTCTTGATGCGTTTGATTTAAAATTGAACTCTCTATCTCTATCGCTCTTGCGATTAGTTCTAGTGAAAGAAAGTCACAGAAACTATAAAATCGAACTGATTCGGGAGTGCGAAAATCCTAATCTGTCGGCGGTGGACGTTATGAACATCCGAAATGTTGTGACCGAGAACATTTTAAATAAGTGATTTCGATTTTCAGCAGTAAACGCTTGTTTTTAGATTTCTTCTCGTTTCATATACCTGCATACTAAGAGTAAATTACGTTTATACTTTTTCACAAACCGTTCGTGATTGCTGCCCGAGTTGAACACAATAAGTTAGGTATGTGTAGGTCTTATATGGAGCGAAACATGTCGAAGAAACCTTGTCCTAAAATCGTAGCTTGTTTTATACAATTATAATTTTAGTAGGTCTGTCCCCCAGGAGGTTTTTCAATAAGCTCTCTTTGTGTTATTACGGGTCAATCGGGTAGAAATAAGAAACAGTACCGAGTTAACAATGTTTACTAGATGAGTTAACTAATCGTAATGAGCAAATGAGTTATTGAATAGGTACTAAAAGTTGATGAACAATGAAGAGTTAAAACTAATATCTTAATACTAAGTGTTGTTAGGCGCCAGGAGGGATTTCGTTGACACTGGAACCCTGCCTATCCAATTGCCACCGGCTAGCGACTTTCCTTGCAGAAAACTGCGTGTTCGGTTCTCTGCCGAACAATTAATCCTAACTGATTATTTCCGGAACTATGAAGGGCATGTCCAAAGGCTAAAACAAAATGCACTCATTAATTGTCATTATTAAGGACACGGGTGCTTTACATTGTTTTAGTCTTTTGCTTACAGCTACACTTACCCCTTCGCCGTACAAAACACTCACAAAATTGCCAAAATGTGCATAAAAATATCAATCATCGGATAACTAGGTAGATGACACAACACCATTCAATATTACATTAAATTTTTAACTTCTCCATTTCGGAGGGTAATTTAACTCAATGTGTGTTCACGACTACGAGATGATCTGGAATGCCTTGTTGACCCGACACTATGAATATTTAAACGATTCTAACAATAACGAACGAACGAAATTAAAATTAATAAATAGAAAAAGATACATCGGGACCCCAGGATCGAACGTCCGACCTCTTGCTCTCTAGTCGCACCTTCGCGCCGCTGGTCTGGCGAGCTATTAACTATGCCGTCGAATATCGTCTACAGTTACTTCCACAATTTGTAAGCACTGCAAAGTCAACCTTATGTCCTTTATTTAAAGTTGTAACCTTTAACCATAATAGTGTTTACATGGAAAATTTTGTATGCTCGCGAATGTTATCTCTATGGTGTACTGCCATTTGGCAAATTATGTTTCCCAAATATGACTTCCCAAATAACTTATCGCAATAGTCTCATTTCCCAAACAAATCTTTAGCAAAGTTACATTTCTCATTTTATTCATTTGGTCAAATTATTATTTTGCAAAGTTTCACTTCGTCAAGATTTTATTAAGCAAATGCTTATTAAGCAAATGTTTTATTTTGTCATAAGTTAAAATCCAAAAAAAAGTTTCCCAAATTTGATACTTCGCAAGCTATACTTATAGCAAAAGCCTGGCAAATGATAATATTATTTTAAAGTTCGTAGGTCTATACAGGAATTTCGTACTTTTTTGCACAACCCTTAACTTGAACTTGCCTGGAATGTATTTCATGAATATTTGGTATCATAATGAATAAAGTGAGAAAATAAAATCCATCATAATGATCACTATTCATATTTTTTATTGGTAGATACTAAGAAGGCACACATAGCCACGGATAAAAAAACTATATTTTTATTTTCATTTTCATAAAAAAACTATCCCAGAGCCACCGTTAGGTACGACGACGAGCGAAGCGAGGAGGAGTGTTAGGTGAAACCGCGACCATAAAGCGCACGAGCCGAGCGAGCGAAGCGAGCGTGCCGCGGCAGCGGCCGGCGAGTGCCAGAACCGACTGTTTTGTTATTCCCTTGGTATTGCGTTCCCTCATCAGTATCATCTAAATTACTGTTTAGAACCCGACTTTTAATTGTTTATCAACATAATATAAAACCCCGTGTGAGTTTTTATTATAAAAAAACATAAACATACCTATATAATTTCGCCTCAAACTATACCCAAAAACATTGGTAATTATTTAGTTAACTAAATGCCAGCTAAACCATCAACTACATGAAAATATGCATTATAAAAAGTTCCAATTAAAAACCAAGCCCAAAGATAGAATTTCCAACCATTTAGTTGGGAAATAAAACGTTTTCATAAGATTCAATTGGAATATGATCTTTCGGCGAAATGACTTTATGCGAAAAATTGGTTACGATGTAATATTGTATATGCGATATAAATCTTATGCCATACAATATTTTGGGATTAGTATGTTACGCCAAACGATGCATTTGCCAAAAAATGTTTTGGGAAAATAAAAACGACCAAGTAATTCTTTGCTAAACAATCGCTTGCCAACAAAAAGGCTTGCTAACTGTAAAATTGCGATAAATAGTTTTGACAATTGAATTTTTGCCAAATGAAAATTTGGGAAAAATAGTTTGCGATGTGATACTTTGGGAAAAATTATTTGCCAAACATTAGTAAACCTATCTCTATGGATACTCTAGAAGTAAGTAAGTAAATATTAGCCTATTAAACATTGGCGGTGCTATATCTGTATTTCGTGTGGGCGACGCGGGTTCCTAAGGACTCCTCGCACTCAAGCTCGGTAGAAAGAAATATTCGAGGCGCGAGTAATGGTACCTATTGTCTTTGACAGTTGCACCAGAGGCTCTACCGCGAATCACGAACAAAGTGTTGACTCTCTCTCGCACTCGTGAATTCGTACATAAGTGTGACAGGGAGGCAACACATCGTTCGTGGTTCTCAGTAGGGCATCAGTACACCAGTAAGCTTACTCTGGCAGCACAGGCACGATTTCCGAATCGAAAAAACCTGTACGGAAATCAGACAGCTGCATTAGGTAGCAATAGATTAGGTTGTGCTTATGGTAATGCTAGCATTAGATTAGGTTTTTTGCATTAGGTCCTTGAGAGAGCATGTATACCTATATGTATTAGGGCTTCCAGTACCGGTATTTTTTGTGTTGCGGCCTTCTACCGCGAAAATCGAAATATGGACGAGGATTTTTCTCTGTCACTCAAACGAAGGCGTCATTAGAGTGACAGAGACAAATCCTCGAAATTTACGAATTTCGATTTTCGCGGTAGGGCCGCCGAGATCCCATTATTGCCCATTCAACAAATACCGGGATTGGAAGCCCTACTAGACATGGACGATAACGAATTGCTTTTAATAGTTTTAATTGCGCTTTAACTAGCGTTCAAGAACAAGAAAAATAAGAATCTACGTTATTATTTGGTATACCCATAAGTTTTCAGCATCTTACTTTATACTTATATTTATTTTATTTACAAGTAGTTACATTTATGGCATTACAACTATTACAAGTACCTACTTGGCTTGGTAATCCAATAAATGTAAGGATGTAGACTTAAACTTTAATCCAATGAAAAGCTAAAATGGTATTTGCACAGAGAAACCACTGGCGATAAGTTTTTGTTTTAGCTGACGGGTGCCAGCGGAGGTTGCGACGGCATTTTAATTATATTCTAGGAAATGTACTGGGACTGTTCCAGAGAATACTAAAATACTACTATGTAAAAAAACGCCGCTATTACGTGTAAAACTTAGGAACATACCGATATTGTTGAATTGGCACACTGTAAGGTATTTTAGTAATATTATCTGATCTATGTGAGTGCTAAAAAGTAATGCTAATTGAGAATGATTCATATCATTAGTGATGAAAGATTGAGCAAAAAAGACGAAGAGAATTATAGGTGCCACAATAAAATAAAAGCTATGAAGTGTATACAAACATACAGTTAAAAACATACATATTTCGGATCATTGAACAGCTTTTCTATCAATCTTCAACGTGTGAAACGTGTCATCGTTGGTTTTATTTAGATCCTCATAGATAGATAGATATAATTATGTTTTAATTTATTGTCATTATTATCTTATCATTATCACGAAGTTTGAAATAAGGGAATGCACAGCGGTACATATATTTCGAATATATATAACTAATGTACTTATGTTAATACCTTGTTTTATGAAATAGAGAAATACAAAACACACCTTAGAAGTGTGTGTGTCTAATATTACTGGCAAAATGATTGATTTTGATTTTGACATCAAAAAATTATACAAAAAAATCTTTGATTGAAAAATAGACTTTGATTTCACAAAATTCTCCAAACAAAACGCCAATTTCTTAAGTAATGACCTAATATTAGAGGTAAGGCTGTACTCCCTGAATGGTCACAAAACTATTCGTGCTATTTGACTTGCTCGAAGTTTCTGGAATAATTTAACAAAAGTTTAAAAGTTGAAGTTCGAAGACTTACTTTCATAACGCAATTATTTTTATCGGATAAATTACGACGAAAAGCTTTTCATTGAGTTTCGAGACCTTTTGTTATGATAATTTTGTCAATAACTTTGAAACTTTTTGATTACGTGCTCTGATATCGTTAAAAGTTTAAACTACATTTTTACGAATATGAAATTGTCTTAATTAAATGTGTGTGAAGTGAAATTTTGTTTTATACAGTTTGAATTTCAGCAGGTAGCTAATTATTATTTTGAAGACATACTAATATTCTAAAGGTACTCCGTTTGTTCGGCGTGTTATAAAACTTATTTAGGTATCTATTACCTATAGCGCAGACAGGATCTTGCCATACTTGGGGGGACTAAGAGGGGCGAGCAGACGATTATACATGGGTGTGTCGCGCTTTGTGGCGTTGTACGGGGCGCCAATATGGCGGATACCCTGAGTGCTCGAAACGTGGCCCTACTGCGGAGACCGGAGTGAGCCATAGCGCTCAGGGAGGCTCGAGCATACCGCACGCACATGCTCGTACGTCAGCGCATGTTTGCTCGCCGGGAGCCTGCCCTGGGACCTGGAAGCAGCAACTTGCCCATGGGGTACAGGCAAGTGAAGGAGGTTAAATAACCCGCTTGCCCCACAGGAAGTTAAAAAGTGGCGAACTACTAGGTCCCGGGTCCCGGGAGCCTGCCGGCATCCTCGGTTGCAATACAGTCCATACTACGGCAGTGGATGTAGTGTAAACATGGCGCGGGCACAACAGAGGTTCGCAGTAGCGTTCCCGAAACCCCGTATAAAGGGGTGTAGTCCATGTGATTCAGACATAACCGGCCGGGTGGTATCCATAACGGACTCCCCTGGGTTAACAAAAAAAAGGTTAGAATTACGACCATCTCAGAAACAAACAGGTCCCAGAGAATCCTTATAATATCCTTAAATATCTTAAGATAGCTTTTGTACCCACTTAGATGACCTATTACATCTTATTATATTTCAGCAGAAAGTCCTATCGCGATATAATGTGGTACATACCCACTAAATGAATAATCTTCCAATTGAGAGTCCCTGATTTGAATTTACTTCTATCAATTATTCAACGGAATAAATTGTGGATGAAATGAAAATATTTGAATCGTTATCGGTGAAGTGATATTCGAAAAACATGAGTCGGCAATTCAAGGGTAAAGGTAACGTGCCCCAAGTTCTTTCCTAGCTAGGAGCTATATAGGTACTTCAGATTGAGTCATTCCAACATATGCATTCGTATCATGGTATTTGTTGTACAATATTGAATGAATAGGTATATGGACCGGCCTTGTACCGCGATCAGGCAACCCTGGCGCGGCTCCCTACCCACATCCATGGTTTGTTTATGTAACGAACGAACGTAAATGTTGTTGGTACACATTTTCGCGGTTTGAACGCAGGAAGTAACCTGACTCGTCGCATTTATTAATCTCAGGGGATTCACGAGTAGGTAGGGTAGGTGTCGTGTTAATGTGACCGTATTATAGTGACTCGTATTGTATTGTGCGTAATTTTAAGGTGCGTTCAAACTAAAAGAGCATTCGCTGTTCTAACTTCCCACTCTACGAAATTCGATCGGTACACAAAACGTGATTGGTTGATTTCGTAGAACGGGCGCTAGAAAAGCGAATGCTCTTTTGGTTTAAACGCACCTTTATATTGCGTTGTGTTCTAGTTTATTTTTGTGAAGTCAAACGTGACGTCGACAATGACGATACAAAAATTAATTGTGCTGACATTTTCATATTCATATTTTTATAGATAACGTTAAAAGGGCCATTAATCGTAGGATCCTTGTTGGTACGTTCAATATTTTATGTATAGTTGACTGGTAGAGAAAGCCCATTTTTTGACGTTGAGCACCTTTCTAATTGCCAATGAATAATTGCAATGCAAATGCCAGTAGAGAAAGGCCTCGAAATTAAAAAAAAACATCTAGGAGCGAAAAATGTTTGACTTCTTTCGCACATTTATGCCTAAACTCGCTTGTCTCTTGTCACAATGGGTAGATCAGAGCACTGCATTTTTAAAATTTTGTATTTTCATTTGTTTAAAATTATTGAAATAAAAAGCAGAAAAGCATGTTTTTAAGAAAAACGAATATGTATCGGTATTTGCTGTCATGCACAGGGCCGCCGAGTCATTTCCGTTCGGACGAGTCGTTAACCGAGTTCAGGCGTTATACGAGTATATTTACTTTGGAATAACTTTCCTATCTCAGAACAGAAGCAATTTATTGATGTATTCAGGTGGCAAATAACTTGCTGTTCAGGTTGCTGCAAACCTTCTTCAATTAAGATAGACTTGGAATTTGGATGTCATTCGCTAATGCATTTGGCAATCAGTGAAACAAAAGCTAAAGCTGAAGTTATATTTTGGGAATCTGCGTAATAAGTTACAAAAACGAATCTGAAATTGCGCTCCGATTAAATGTAATTAATTGCCATCCAGCTTATTTAACAAATTCACCCACTTCGACCAAACCATACTCGTAGCCTTTTGTATGTTGCACTGTTCTTGGATTTAACTTACACCTATAAAATATATATCTTTTACAGAAGCATAAATTAAGTCATAATAATACCCCCCAGAATAAGTCCCAAAGTGTTAATAGAAATTACATTATACAGTAAAAAAGGTTGCGTGCACTGGATAAATTTTCATCGGCCGAAGGCTTAGGGTTGCCAGAGCTTTCAACACACTTAAACGTAACGATGAAACACATTTTCACACACAAACACATTATACACACGCCTATATCACGCGAAGGTTTCGTCAATGGCGTCACGTTTAAAACCCCAAAGGGACCATTTTCTTATGTTTATGACATGCTACCTCGCCTGCATTCTGCGACCAACGTTCACATCAGTTTTATAGGTAAAATAAAATGCGTTCGTTTATACAGCTTCTTATCTCCGAGGTCGCGTGTCGCACTGATTTGAAGATATAAAACAGATGGAAAAGCTATTCAATAATGCATGAAGCAACATTTTTCCTCAAGCCGCAACCCTGCAAGAATGTAACACGGCCACGTCGTACTTATACGCTGAAATTGCTAAAGCAAAGTTCCTTTAATTAACTTGACGCCAATCGCTCCCTGTATGTAATTACGTACACACTACCTGCCCTGGTCATAGAATGTAGCTACACATACCTGTCCCGTGCCGTTTAGTGGAGAGGTTGGAGTATCATTTGGACGTGCGAAGGAGTCTCGGTCGATTGGCTTGTGTTCGTATTGATGAGTGCTACTCATTGAGTACAAAAGGCGCTTGAATTTCTTACTGAATAGTTGGTCTCATTAATATTTCGAATCTGATATAAGTTCGATTGTGAATTGTAGGTATTTGGAAGCAAAACTTCCCACTATTTGGATTGCTTTGAGCGCTCTCATTTTTGATCGAGATATATCTATGTAATTGTTAGTGCTGCTAGTGTCCGAAGGGCTAGACGGATCGTACCTGTGAAGTTGGAGGTCAAGTAGGTTTATTTATCACACAAATTCCCGGTTATTATTATGCTGTTCCTAATGCATCTATACCCATAGTTGATAGGAAAGGCCTACGTCCGGCAGTGGACTATCATAGGCTGGTGATGATGATGTGTTCCAGTTGAATATGTTTAAAGGATTTTGTTTGTTATTTGTCTTCTATGTTGCAATTAACTTTCGCGAAAGGAAACTAATAAATAGGGAGGTCACATAATAGTCTGTTTAAAATCATCTATAAATTGAAAAGGAAGGTTTTAGATTGAAAATCATAAATCATACATAATTATATTGTATCTGGAATTGACGGAAATTTAACAAAAGAAATGGTGCCATGAGGAAAAATCGGACATGAGATAACAATATTATGTTATCTTCGTAACTGAATTGATGCTGAACGTTCGTACGCCATGGGGTAATATTTCGACGAAAATTGAGATAATCTTATGTAAGTTATGTATATCTGTATGAATGACGTACTCCATCAAATATTTCGTCATAAAATACGAAAATATTAACAGAGTTCTGTTTTGTTTTACGTTAATCTTGGCTTTTTCCGCAAAACGACATCTATTGTGCCTTTTTTGCGTGATAGTGATAGCTGATAGCGAGGTAAACCTATTCCAACCATCTAAGCTCTTTCACTAAACTCAGCATCTGTTACCGGTTGCTAAACGCCTCCGTTAGTTTTAGAGTTCCTAAGCCTACTCCTGTATAAAACTTCTACCTGTTTACATTCTAGAAGAATTGTTTCCTCCTCTTCCATGCAACCCCTATTAGGCATCAGCCGGCCTCGTGTTTGATTGGCTTATTTCATGAGTGGTAGGTAAGTAACTAAGTACCTACTTGATTGGTAGTTGAGACTATCTACTCTTGCCTACAAGCGTAAGCGCTACGACGCACACCCGTAATATAAATAGGTACTCGAAAACACTCAATTCCTATTATTTAGAATTAATCTTCAAGCAGATACTTACTAGGCGTTTGCTACATTTTACGCTACGCGTTAGGTCAACGATGAAATCTGAAATGTCCACAATCCGTTTTAGCGCTAAACAAACATCATGCTATCAGTCAATATAGGCCTCTCTCCCTTTATTGGAGTACTTATATATGTACAGTTACTACATGGTAATTATAGCTAAATTAAAATATAGGCCTAAAGGTAAACCCCTCCCTATAATGCATACGGAGCCATTTTATAAAATAAAAATTCTAAATTGGTTTTTAAATCTATTTTCCGCTATTAGGGTTCAAAGAGTCTTGTGTTTTGTGTGTCTTACGCATCAGAGCGTTATTTACCCTTTTACCTTTATGTAATGTAATTATTTACTTTAACTTTATCATATAAATATATCATGTATAAATAGACGATATATGAGGACTAAAATATGTTATCTAATTATCCCTATGGATCTGGTCTCCGTACGATGCATTTGCTATGTCGTCAATTGTATGAGAGGGCTACAATGTTTACCTTAAAGTATAATAGAATGCGATGTTGTACGTGGCGCCCAACGTCAACATCCAACCAAGGTCCAAAGCTACCCTAAAAACTATTCAATCAAAATGTTACTATAGGGTGTCCCACTCGCTCTAATCTCTTTTCACGCTAGCGAAAGCAAGTCCGCTAAAACAAAATGTGATATCAATGTATTTCAACCCCAAAATTCCTGTATTGTCCAGACATTGTAGCAGCAATAAGTAACCTGCACGCGGTGGCCGTAATCTAATTGCAAATATACGCGCGGCCCAAATTAGCGCTGCAAGGGAGCCCTCGTATTTCAAGGGGGACATCGATGTGATTTGGTTAAGCCTGTTTTATGTTACGTGCTCTACATTTTACTGGCCAATTACACACGTCTATATGTTAATTGAAGGCCGTTTTTTGCCTTTACAATGGCACCCGTAATCTACTTCGCTTTGCATTAGGTATACGAGTATAGGTACCTACAGTCAATTGATTTATGTACCATTTCGTACTTTGCTATAGTAACACGACGTCACTATAACGATAATTATGAGGTTCCTAGCAATTTCCATATTGATTGTCACAGTGACAAAGTATGAAATGGTACGTGAATCAATTTCAATTTCCTTTACTGTACCTAACGTGGACCTATTATAGCGCTCATAGTGCTCGCATTAGATTTAGATTAACTTGAATATTTTTTGAAATCATCATCATCATCATCTCAGCTGTTTATCGCATAGGCCTCTCTTCCTGTACGTCACTGGTCCCGGTTCCGTAGCCCGTACTAAAGAGCTATGTCACATGTTACATTCATTATTTTTAGCACTATTATATATTACCGATGTACACCTTTGGATTAGGTACTAATTGATATCCTAACCAGGAGCACGACATTTATAAAAATAAAATCATTTAGGTACTTATCTCCTTAGCAGAATTGCAGGTTCGAGATAAGTAGTAAATGCAAACTCCAAGTAATCTCGTACTTATACATGCAAATAAGAGTGCACCCGGAACGTCGGTATTCTCCAGTGTGCAAGAAAGCTAATTAAATTAATAATGTTCGCGGAAAGTACTAACGAGCCGCTAGATGGCGCAAAATCGTCAAAGCGGGGGTTCGAAGAGACCCAAAACTTTGCCACTTTCCTCCCTTCAAATTGATTAAGCCCCACCTCCAGTTATGAACGTTTATTTAACGTAAATAAATGAAAATAGGAATTCGTATTAATTGCTCGTAATTTCTCAGGAATACAAATGAAGATGGATGTAGCTTTGTATTGCTAACGACGTACTGAGCTATTTTGGGACTGCAAGCTTCTAAATTATTAAACTGTGCCTAGCAACCTTTCTACAACTTTGTTCGGTGTTTCCAAGATTTAAATGTACAGTCGGGTTCAAAATTGCATGGACAGTTATAAATGAATTCATTCATGAATTGTCCATGCAATTCTGAACGCCACTGTAGGTACCTATTTCTCAACGCGGAGTACCTAAACATGTTTACTGTAATTGACACTTTAGTACCTACTAAATCCGGGTTAATTTTGATACAGCGTAGACTAAACAAAACAAGGCTATGTCAATTGTCATAGAGCTGACTTAATTAGGGTTATGACACCATGTTGCCAATTAGAGGAGCGCTCTTTAATGAGTAATGTTGGCACTGGCGCCGGTGGCAACTGTCTCACAATACCTACGTGACTCTTTTCAATGAAGAGGATTCAATGTAGGCGCAGTTGTAGATACGTACATATACTGTGTGTTAGTAGAAAACGAAAAAAAACTGTCTTTGACACATCGTGAAACAAGTTCGTAGATTTATTATGTATTTTTTTAATATTGCGAAAAAAACCTGCTAGTCCTACTTAGATTTTTCTCTACATTAGTACATTAAAAAGACACGGTCGCAGATTAAAAAAAAAATGTGTGGGAATTATTTTAACCCCTCCATGTAATATTTCGTACAACTCCTATTTTTACGTCAATACTAATGAGATGAGAATGCATGTGAACTCAATGTTTTAAGTTGGGGATAACACCAAAATTGTGTTCTTTTAGGGTGTGATTATGAAATAATGCAAGTTTTTAGGTTTGTTCATACTGTTCGCCAGTAGAAAACTAAAAAAAATTAAATACTATCGAAGCCGCCGCGCCGTGTTTTTAAAATTTTTCGTTTTCTAATGGCGCACGGAATAGTGAACGTAGAATAGAGCTAGTTGTAAAAGTGAATTTAATCATATAAATCAGCTGTTTACATCTCCATAAATACGATTAGATAAAATATAATGTTTCTAATTTCTCGAGCGTTTGTACTCACAAGTATTTTTATGAAGACCTTGAAATAATACAAAAATGTATTGAAAAAAAAACAATAATTATTATGTATTTTTTCTTCATACGTTTTCAAGGACTTTCTATTGCCAACCTAAAAAAATTACAATGAAATATGAAAATAAACAGTACGTTCATAACTGATAAAAATTTCTTCAGAATCCATTATTTGCATAAATATTAAATATATATCACATATCTTTTATTTTTGTCATAGGTGGTGTGAAAAGCAGTATGTGTCACACGGTATCAAAATTATTTCGTCTTGGGCGTTAACGCTTGAATCCTTCATTACGCTCAGGATTTAACTTTAGAATCCCTCCCTACGGTCGGAATTCAAATGTGGAATCCGTCGCTCCATTCAGGACGGTACATGGTACGGCTACTGAGGCCCTAGTTGAAAATCGTGTAGGTATACTTGTTACGTATAAGCACCAACGCCCAACGCATTTCGTAGTCCCGATTCAACAAAACTCAATTACGAGGAACAAAGACGCCTCGAACGCGGTTAAAAAGTTAAATTGTGCTGAGCGAGAAATTACGACACTTGCAATCCAATTGCATACAACATTAATGGCTCCACAACTCTGAGGGTAAAGCATAAATCTTTGTTTGAAATATTAATGAATTTTATTTAGAGTTTTAGTAGCATACAATAATTTACCTAATTACAGTCCAAAATTACATTTAAAACTCAACCGCATAATCTTGTAATTAATATTATGCATAAATAATTATGTCTCCCCCAATGACCGGTCCTGTGCCACCCGCGTCCAGCGGACTCTTGCGACCTTCACCAGGTTATCAGTCCACCTTGTGTGGGCTATGTTCAGCAGTGGACGTCTTTCGACTGATATGATGATGACGATGATGATAAATGATTAATGACGTAGCTCTCATGTAAACTCTCATCATAAATATAAAAAAAAAACTGTTAAAAAAGTAAAAGAAGATTGGGATTGAAGTTTGCTCACGAGTTGTAGGTACTTATGGACCATAAGTTATACCACTGGGCTGAAATTGGATAGTTGTACGGCACCTACCTTTTTTGTTGATACCAACTCCATATATATTATATTAGTGTTTCCCAGGTATTTCTGATTCCTGGAAAAATTATAGGATCATTTCAGTGTCTGTCACGTGTGATACACTACTAAATCAACTTCTTATTAACAAGTCACTCCCTATTTAGAGCGCGAGAAGGAAAATTGAAATGATTACATATTATTTTCTAATTTTAGGACAATTGTGTTTTTGTAGAGTGTTAAAATAGATACAAAGTAGCTTTGTGGGACTTGTATGTTTTTTCAGTAGCCATCTGAATAGAAAACTATTGTAATTTCGAATATAGCATTATTTTTCATAATTCACGCTACTTTATATGCCCTATTCACCCAGAAACCGGATTTAGGTAGAGTAAATACCATCACAAGTTGAAAATTAACCGACATCAATGTTCGGCTTGCAGTAGGCGAACTAGCTAAACTAACCGTTATTGTAACTAGCGTACTATCAGAAAGGAAAAGCTGGGGTACTACCAGTTGTCTAAACTTTCCCTGCCCTGCCTGCATTGGCTATAAACGCTCTCTGCCGTTAGAACCAATTTAAAACCGACCCTGGAACTATTCAGCTTTCATGTTTTCGGAGTTCCTTCACACTGGCTACAGATCTAGCTTGGTTACGCTTTATCACGTCTAAAAGCATGTTTTTAAAACTGGAACATCGCCGGAAGACTTCTGTATATATTCGGCAAAGTGGATATCGTATAAGTTCGGTTCTATAAGTGCTTTGGAAATTAATGTTGACTTTGCCGGAATTATAATGTTGATGTTACTGGCTGTATAAAAGCATAATTAAGTTATGTTGGCGAAATTAATCCAATTAACATAAGCATGTTTCGTTTTCATAATGGAAGCTTTTTGGTACAGTATACTCGCGTGGTTTAAATTAAGTATTTAGTGGATTTCATATTTATGTGTAGAATTTATAATATTTATATTGCCAATGATCTGAAACTAGCAATTTAAAACATGAATACGCAATTAATAATAAACGTTATTAACTAGTTAAAAGAAAACATAATCAGGCAATTTGCTAGTAATTTTATTGTCATTCCTTCATTTAGTATAGCACTATATCCTGTCCATCTTGGCACAATTGAACAATTGTTTTGGGGGCATTTTTGAGCTGGCGTTAGACACCCATGTTATACCGGGTGTGGCCTGTAACAGGAGCAATAAATCAAATGGAAGACTCCTCTGACTGCCTCTAGTTATTCGCAAAAGGTCCCAGTGTTTTAAAGTTATCCATTAAGGAGAAACAGTATGTTAAAGTTACGACCTATGAGTGATGTATCTAGGTATCACAACATTGTACCTTATTAATGATTAAACATATTGGTAGTTCAGTGGACATAAAACTAAATGAGCTAAAAAATTTTTTTGAACTCATGGTTTTTTAACTGGTTTAGCAAAAAAAAAATTTTTTATTTGTGTTACACCGATTTAACTTTTTTGGTATAAGTCGACTGCAGTAAAACTACATAAAAAAAGGAAAAAAATGTTTTTTTTTTGCAAAAAAATTTTTTTTTTTTAAGTTTTAACTATTAAATTATGACTATTTATTGGGTTATTAGTGTACCGTTTCATTTTTTGCTCCTATTACAGGCCACACCCTGTATATGGTCGTTGGATGCAACAGTTGCGAGCTAGTTGTCACTATATCTATTATCTAGGGCATGATGATTAAAGTACACCTACTTACGCTCCATTATAATATAACTGTGTAGGAATACCGAACTAAATGATCCGAACGTTTATTTCTTTCGATTGTACGATTGTCATCTTCACACAACACAAGACACTAATGTCTTACTTGCCTTGAGCTGCCGCCGCGTTATTAACGCGGACTTACTCTTTCTATCTATCCCACTCGTACCTACTCGCGTATTGGTGCGAGCGAGCTGGATAGAACGCAGCGGCAGTTTATGGTTAGGCTACTGGTGCCTTATGATGAATGATTTCCTTTTACCATAAGCTTATCGTCGTTTAAGATGCGTCACTTTTGCACTTACATACTTACTTATTGGACTTGTCACGTCATACGATTTGGCCTATTTTAGATCCTCCCATCCCCCATGGTGATATTTTCAGGACCTCCCTCCCTCTAGCCAATATGATGTGTAATAATAACACTTCAATTTACGTAGGTACTTTATTGCACACGTGATGGGAAAAAACTTTTCTGCTGTACAGCATATTTTTTTATGTTTTATTGAAGCTGAGCAGTGACAAAAAATTACACGTGATTTGTTCGATGACCCCCTCTCCCCTATAGTGATAATTGGTTATTTTTTCTGACCCCCCCACCCCCTATACAGTATGAAGTGATTAATGGACAAGCCCTATGGTAATAAAAGCGCGACAGCAAGCAGCCGCGTGTTCACGCCTGGCGAATCGCTAGCACGGCACGTACTCGAGTAGCGAGGCGTGAACCTGGGCTCAGTGCTTGATAATGGAGACCTAGGCTCTCCGAAACATGACGCGCGTTGAGACTAAAATACATCATCATCAGCCTATCTCAGTCCACTGCTGGACGTAGGCCCCTCCTGCTAACTATGCGTATAGACGCATTAGGAGGTAAATGCCCATAATCACCACGTTGGGCATGCGGATTGGCGATAGCAGTAATGTGTCCACTATGATGACGCTGCTGCCCGTCATCAATCAAATCAAAGAATGGTTAGTGATACTAATTCAATCCCTTAGTCGACTCTTACGACTCCCGCGGGAAGAGTTGGGGTGGTGACAAATGTATTCTTACTGCCGTCACCACACGGCTCTTATAGAGACTAAAATACAAGTGAGTTTAATTGTTTAATTATATTTATAGTCTGTGAACATCACGGTTACTTATAATGAGAATAATCTAATGAGGTTAGACTATGAGTTTATGCTGAATATTGGTTAACTTCGTATAGATAGCTATATTATGATTTAGGTACTCCACGAGGTTTTGCGAGAAACCGAGCCGGGCAAGTTTGGTAATACTGACTTTAGTTTAATGCTGTGGCATGATCGAAAATGGCTAGTCTGAACTTTGCAAGTCAATTTCTCTTTGTTTACCCGATATAACATGGCTTGTTTATAAAGTTAATAAAATACTACACTTATAAGTTTGGGGACTTTGACGATACGTAGACCGTTTTAAATGCTAGTGTGCAAGACCTTACGGCATATTAACTTTTTTTTAATGATAAACGTGTAACTAATATTAGTATCTAATGTAGGTACCTATTAGTACCTATGAGTAGCTGGATATATGGGTCGAAATTCTTTTCATTGTCTTATTTTGTGTTGCAGTAAAAACGTGACGCAGTGATTTTTGTATGAGATGATTTTGACCAGTTTACCATGTAAATTGTATTTATTATTTACATGCTAAATATCCCATTGCTAATTTAAATTATGAGTAGGACTTAGGTCCTACCACGCACGTCCTACGTCGCATAAAAAATTGTATTAGTACCTAGCCTAATGTGTAATGTGTACCTATATGTACCTTAGCGTACCTAGGACGTCCACCCACAAGATGGACAGACGACCTTGTGAAGGTCGCCGGGACACGCTGGATGCAGGTCGCATCTAACCGGTACATGTGGAGGTCCAGAGGGGAGGCCCATGTTCAGCAGTGGACGTCTTATGGCTGAGATGATGATGATGATGATGATGATGATATGTACCTCTAAGTAATTCATGTTTCGGTGAAAATACGTATGTTGTTTCGAAAATTAAATAGATCCATTTAATTCTTACGACGAATCGAATGAGTTTCGAGAACATGCGTTACTAAAAAAACAGCGGAGAATAAATAAAATACCAGTGAAATTCTGCCGTAGTCCTATCGGCAGGACCACACAGGCTCGAAATTTAAGCTGGGCTCGCATATATGAAACTGAATGAGCTGACACAATTCTGGTGACGTTATCGTGAGGTGTTGTTCCAAATATTATGCAAAACGAGGCGACTATTTTTGTTGCTCCCAATGTTAGTGAAGCGTTTACATTAAAGATCATTTCACTCATGAAGACGCGTGCTTTGATTAATATTGTCATGTCTTTACAACAGGCTTATGATGGTACCATTTTTGCCGTTTATCGTGCTGCGCGTTACTTTCATACCTACCTACATAGATATACTTTACAGATCGTTTGCACACGCTTGAAATTTTTCATGTTGGTAACTACATGAAAAAATTTTAAAGCGGCCGCTGCGTCATACGGTACCCCTGGGGCGCATTTCTCAAAAGCTTGTAACTTGTAATACAAGTGGAAGTCTCTTTTTGACATTATTAATTAGACAAGGACTTCCGCTTGTATTACAAGTTACAAGCTTTCGAGAAATAGGCCCCTGATAGTAAACATATGTTATAAGACTTATAAGTGCACTCTGTGATTTCTCATAGCTTCTTATTGAATTTTGAGATAGCATTTCCAGTTTTAGCATGGTTGCCTCTTCATTAGCAGACTTCTGATCAAAAATAGGCCTACATATTATGATCATACGTTTTCTGGATCAACTCTAATCTCTGTCAGATAAAGGATGACTTACATTCGAACGTTTCGCTCCGAGTTCATGCTGTGCTAAGTGGTAGCTGTATTAAGAGATGGCAAGTCAGTTTTGCGTTAACGTTCACTCGATATGTAAAGCCGTCTATCACGTTTGCACTGATGTATAATGTATTGGAGCGAGAGAGAAGGACTACTTTACATATCGCGTAAACGCTAACGCAAACGTTAATTGCGAACTTCATGTAGCCGTACCATGAATTGAAAAGTAAATAATTCGTTTGGTTTTACTCGATACGACGATTCTATCGCGCTCGCACTGATATATTGAAGCTAGCGCAATGGCCTGCTTTACGTATCGAGTAAAACCTGACGTTACCGATACTTGCAAAGTCATGGTATGGCTACAGTTCGAAGCTACATGAGGTCAAACTGAGGCGAGCTGAACTTTTGGCGCAGCATGGACTCGGCATGTAGCGTAGAATGTGAGTAAGAAATACACACTAAGACACATGTCAGAATGATGCGTACGAGTATATGCACGATGATAGACTACGGGTGGAACGGCGCTATGTATTTATATAACACTGTCTCGCTTACACACCGTCGCCGCATACGGAAGCGTGACGAACTGCGCGTAGCTTATCACTTTCGTAGCCAACGATTGGTACGCGCTACGATCGTAGCCGATTCCGTGATTTTTCCGCTTTGTAGCGAAAATGGACCTTCCACAGAGAACTCCCCTCGGCAGTTCCCGGCGCTCAATGTGTTATGTAAATGTCATATTTGATGGCACACCGCTTGCACGTCACGCCACGCATCGGTGTGTCGTCTACTATGCAATTTCCGACGCTACAACGCGCAAGCCACGCACACGTGCACATTGCTGCACCCGAATCCAGTGTGGCTTGACCTTTAAGCCTACAACCACAACCAATAAGTTTGTGCTATAATTTTTATACCTCAAATATATAGTCGAGAATGAAGCCCATGGTGACTCTCCCTGCCTCCATAGACTGACTTGTTTTGCTCGTCATTTGCGAATAGGATATTGAATTTTTATAACCGGGTTCCCTCTACGGCTGGAGCAATGTGTTAATAGCGAAAGCTTTCTGTTTGATGTATGAGCGTAGATTGGGTATTTGAAATCCGGGAGGTGATTTTTGTTATTAGTACGTACCTGTATGTATTCATAGGGTTATTGTGCCTACAGTGGCCTACTTCTTTTTGAGAGGCATGCAGAAAGTATACCTACAAGGTACTGAAATAAAATTCTGTAAAAAGAAATATAAGTGCCTACCTAGTAGGTACTTATATTTCTTTGTGCCTAGGTAGGTCTGTAGGTACCTACCTACTGAAAATAAACCAAGCCTGTGCTTTTACTGATCTTCATAAAATTCATATTATTATGAATGAATATGTAACTTGAAAACGCAAACAAAACAAGCAGGATAGAAATGGCATTCTACAGCCACAATGTTATCTGAAAAACAATGAATAACCGAAGGCAATAGCTACACATACGCCAATGTCACAGTATATAAATAGTAGGTTCTAACGTCCAATATTAAGTAACGTCGAGCATTCCATTACAAAAACTGTTCAAGAAGTTCAACAAAATACGCAGCTGTACCTATGCTTATACATGTACGTATAAAAAACGTCCAACATAACTTTTCAATTCGCACCCAAGATGGTATGGTACTAACTAACACGGCCCGCATTTTGCTTTTTACGCCATCTAAAAGCAGCTTTTACTTTTTTTATTGCCGCCTACGAGGCCAGCACACAAAGTGTAATAGAGATAAAACACTTTCCGCACGACCGTACGTAAGAGCAAATGTCACGTATCCTCGGGTAGGTATACATATTATGTTGTTTTCCTCATAATAAAGATATTCGCGCGGGTTCATTTTGTGGTTTTGGCGATGTCAGTACCAAAACGTTCATGGTGTATGAACCATGAGTAATCGGAAATATTATATAAAAGTTTTTATAGAGGGTCACGAAGTGTAGTAGGTACAGTCAAGGGCATTAATATATATACAATTATCCATACTGATCCCTTACAAATGTGTCTATATATTAATGCACTCGACTGTACTATCTATTTTTTCCATTATTAATAAATGGCAAAATTTGTAGAGGTTATAATACTTATAATACGTAGGTATGACTTAAAAAAAACTTTTTTTATCACTGCGCTCTTTTATCGTAGTGCTTCGCCATACACAAATAATCGGTTGCGGGGAAATATCAGTAGACTAGAGAAAACTCTGCAATTTCTGTGATAAAGATAAATGCACGACAAACGAAATAATCATAAAGCTCATTTTGAAATTCAAACGATTCATTCATTTGCAAATTTTATCAGTACTGCATAAAAGGGGTTTTAAACTTTTGTCGCATCTGTCTGTTGCATTTCAGTTCCCATGCAAGTTATTCCTTGTTTATGGTTCAATTTCATTAGACACTTTATTCATAACGTCTATTCGTAGTTGGTACTTACCTACTTAAAGCTGGCTAGAAATATAAATATCAAAACAAAATTTTCGTTATTCTTTGTTGTAAAATAGATCTACAATGTGCCCATGAGGAAAGAGAAAAAATTCAACAGCGGATTTCTGACCAAATTTGAAGTTATAAATGTCATGTGAAGTTTTCTGGATTCAGTCTATTTTAAGAGAAAATTGTATTTTTTCTTAAAACCGTTTTAGACCGTTACGCTACGATAAACGCATTTTAGGAAACGATTTTGTCACCATGTTGTCTTAGTCTTGTCACACTTAATTGACAGACATCAATGGAACAAAAATATCTTTAATTACCTAGCAAATGTAAAAAAAACTTTAAAGTGCATTTTTACGATAGGTTGATTAATAAAATCCTTTTTTTGTGTATTAAGACATTTTTTTGCAGATTTGGCCAAAACTCATTTAACATTTTTTACTTTTTTTAATCTCAGGAATATGCTGCTAGAATTTTTCCCTTTCCTCGTGGTCACCTGTATTGTATATTGCAAATATAACTACTACTGTCAAAGGTTGTTAGGCAGAATGTAACTTCCTAACACAAAAGGCCTTTGAGTATGTACAGTTTTTTTGCAATCTACCCCTACCTTCCCATCCGTAGTACTCGCTGTGCTACTCAGCTCGACATCGTCCGTGTCGTGACACAAGGGTGGGTCACTGATGTATGAAGAAAAAAAAAGTATTTGTTTTTTACTAGTAACAGTTGTCAATAGTTCCGTAATTAGGTCGACAAAGAGTGTGCAAAATTATTTGGCCATCGGAATTAATTTTCTGCCTCCGGATGTAATTGAAAGATTTCATAGAAACTTCAGTACATTTTGTACTGACCACAGTTGATATCTATGTTTTTACTTTTTATTTCAACTTGAGCTATGTTTGAGTATTGTGTTTACCTGGAAATAGCTTTTCTATAGTTGTGGAGCCAAAAGAGACGAAAAAAAAGTCGAAAATAATAACTTTTTTTTTTAAGTTCCATACATTTTAAGAAAATTACTAATCAAATCCGGAGGCAGAAAAACTTAAATTAAAAATATAATAAAAATAAGAGTGATAATCAAATATCAAATGGCACCGTTTTGTAACTATTATCTTCAAAAAATCGAAAATTTTGAAAAATGACCCACCCTGACACATCCACGGTAACTGCCACACTCTATCACACTTCTTTATTTCTCCGGCTTGGCCACATTCTTATTCTAGTTAGGTACCCTAAACAAAAGAGCATCGGCGTGAAATATTCAAGGAGAAGGATCTGAAATATGAGGATATTGTTCAATTCCGCTCGCGATGTTTGTATTGAGTCCGCGTCGATTTGGATTCATGTCTCGAACGCCCGCTTCGCGTCTAAATCACACTGACAGCGTATACATTAAGTACGATTGCCACGGAACAGACGGAATCGGCGCGCATTTCTCATTTGTATGACCGCAAGTCGATCGGCTCCTCGCGCATGTGGACGGCTCCGGTCGGACTTCATCGTTTCAGCCATCTAATGTATACCCCTGAAAAGAAAATATGGGCCACTAAGTTTTTTGACAGTATTTTAATAGTAATTTATGTGGCTGGCGCATAATAAGAGGCATTAAACATGGGTGTGGTTTTATGAAAGGAGCCGTAGGCGAGTATCATAATAAGATCACACGAGTGTTTAATGCGTAATTATGTACAGTCACATACATAACTTTATCTACATCCTTATCCTTATAGAGTTTAGAATGATAATTTACCTTTATTTACATTGATATCCACTAACATAAACATAACAATTACTCAATTTGTGTAAGAATATCCTACAATTAATATGTATTGAAAAAAAACAAAAAGAATAAGTTGACTTTATAATGGTTACACCAATGTACTGACACCGATACTTTAATGTTAATATTATGATGCACTGTACTTTAATGTTAACATTATGATATGATAATTATGAAATGGAAGTAGATAAAATACACTTATAGTATTAATTTTTTACAATAAAATCGCTTGCATTTCATATTTTACAGTTAAAGTTTATTGCTGTAACTATTAACGATAAAAAAAATGTGTTGTGCTCGCCGGCCCTGCCCGTTCAGTGAGAATAGTAAATATACATTATACGTATAAATATCTACAGCGTAAATAACATTCAGTAACGTCTTAAGGAAATCGCCAGCGTTTTCAGTAATCGGATATGGGGAAAATGTAATCTCTATCGTAATTGCTCTTGAACGACGGACAGGAAGTAATCTTATCATCACTGTACTTATTACATTTGTCTGTTGTTTGTGTGTTGGTTAAAAGTAGTATATGTACCTATACCTGAGCATAGTTACATATACTACTCTACTACACTACAATTAGTCGAC
The DNA here is from genome assembly GCA_025490895.1 of Thaumatotibia leucotreta. Lineage (NCBI taxonomy): Eukaryota > Metazoa > Arthropoda > Insecta > Lepidoptera > Tortricidae > Thaumatotibia > Thaumatotibia leucotreta. The sequence goes on along the minus strand of JALPQI010003155.1, from coordinate 8,128 downwards.
CACTTTATAATAATCTATGATAACTTTTACCTACCGTCGTATCATCATCATCATCAGCCTATGGTAATCCACTGCTGGACGTAGACCTCTCCTATTACTATGCGTATAAACGCATTAGGAGGTAAATGCCCATAATCGCCACGCTGGGCAAGTGGATTGGCGATCGGAGTAATGTGTCCACTATGATGACGCTGCTGCCCATCATCAATATTTATCAAATAGTGGTCAGTGACCCTTCAATCCCTTAGTCGACTCTTACGACACCCGCAGGAGGAGTTGGGGGGTGACAAATGTATTCTTACTGCCGTCACCACACGGCATAAAGCCTAACCTACCTACTTTTATTTTAGCACATGTGATAACCCAATACTAGCGCAATGCCCGAAATGGGACATTCCAAATATTTTATATTTTAAATCCTACAATAAAGTAACAATTCTTCGATAAGTTGAGATCTAAGTGAAAATTTTTAGCTATATAAATGTGCAAATATTATGTTTGTGTATATGTATTCTCAAGAACGAATTCAAAGAACTACTATATTCATTGTAAATATTATAATGACCCACATCAGTAATTATGTAAAATGTAATATTCGTTATTGTTAATACGTATTTACGTAATATACAGTTCATCCTTATAGTCGCCTTATATAATAAACAAATTTCTAACCTTCAAATAGGTACCTACCTACCTACACTATTTTCTTCTAAAACTGCCATTTGTGTCTATACCAAGATATATATCAGAATGCGTATTTTAGTTAAAATTATTATTTTCTAAAACAAACAATGAGAATGTTGTCATTACGTGCCTAAAAATAGACTCGGAAGCATTTAAGTCTTGTCAAACAGAAGAGGATTGAAATGGAATTTCATAATTACAAACATTGCAGGCCTAGGTCTGTAAAGTAATAGCTTTGTTGTGATTGGTTCAATTGGGTCATTAAATTTTTTTTTTATTAATTAATCAAACTGAATGTTTTATTTTGTTTTCATTGCATATTTGAGAAAAGCACTATTCATTTGGGCATGAATAATAAATACTCTTGTAGTTTACATTTCAAAATTAAGCGTAAATTGTATTGTATTTATACACAAACCGGCAAAATATTGAGGTTATTTTTTTGGCAACTAATTATGGCACAGATTTTAATAGGTAGTCAGTGGGTTTATGATCGTTGAGTTTTTATCTTTTATCGTGACATATAAAGTTTGACCGTTTGGTGATTGAAGTGTCACTGATCATTCTTGATAGAAGACTGATGATGGGCAGCAGCGTCATCATAGTGGACACATTACTGCGATCGCCAACCGCTTGCGCAGCGTGGCGACTATGGGCATAATGGCATATACTTCCTAATGAAATGAAATAGTGGACTGAGATAGGTTGATGATTATAAGTTTTGCGCTTAATTCATTGGAACGTGTCAGCCGTGAACGTGTCAGCTGAAAACCATCAGCCGCACCGATAGACAATTTTTTTAATGGTTTTAATGGTCGGGTTTTTAGTAAATACCCAACCATTAAAGGTCTGTAGAAGAGGTTTTCAAGATGAATTTTGCCTTTTATTTGTGGTACGGTCACCCAAGTTATTCCGGTATCCCCCTTAGACCTCTCCACACAATTTGAGAAAGAAATGTAAGATGAATTACTTTGTTGCCTGTACCTGCAATTAATTAGTAAGTTGAACAAATTAGGGAAATATTTAATTATAGAACAGGAATAACAGGATCAAAGGACATCTTATTGGAAAATAAAGGAAGATTTTAAAAAATATTTTTGGAATAAAATATAAACAACGTTGATCCAGATAGCGAGCGAGGTAATTTATTCTTTTGAGGAAGGGTAAATTAAATTTTACAGTTATATAATTATTCTGAATTTTAAGTAGTTAGGAAAGCTTGCGCTGATGTTATCTCAGAAGATTTATTTAGGGGGTTCGTTTTACTACATTTTTTACAAATTTTTGAGTATTTCGCAATTTTAAATTAAATACGGTTTTTTCATTGATTTGTTAATTTCTTGACTTCGGTTCGTCGATAATACCTACAGTCTTTTTTGTCTCTTCTGCCGCCAAACTACAGTTTGGATACTTCGGATGCAGCTACAGCTACAGCTAATGCTCGCCGATCGATCTGAACGCGGCGAGCCTTAAAGTTGGACTTCCAAGAGCAAGTTCCACATAATTTCCCAAAATGTTCCAAACTGTTTGTATGAATCATTCCTATCTGGTAACAAAAAAGGAAACTTCCACACAATTTCTTGGACATTTTGGGAAATGTGGTTCTTGCTCAGCATCATTGACCCGACCAACCTACCAATTTTTATCATATTGAAGATCTGATCCCAATGTACAAACTTTTTGAGGAGTGCTCTACAATGAACCGCGAAAAGACTCAAGTGATGATCATCAGCACCAAGCGTAGGGTCGAGTTAGACGGGCAGGTAATACGTTGCCGTGTTGAAAATACCTAGTAGAGCTGATGGATGAAAGAGCATAATGAAGGGCAACCTTCCACTGTCATTGATGCGGATACTCGTCGTTTACGTGGCCTACTACCGCGAAAATTTAAATTCCGAATTTCGAGGATTTTTCTCTGTCACTCAAACGAAGGCGTCATTAGAGTCAGAGAGACAAATCCTTGAAATCCTTACTAATTTTGGTTTTCGCGGTAGGGCCGCTGGTACAACATTCGTAAGTATCTATAAAGAATCCTCTAATTAATATGTTTCGTTACGAAGACCTTATTGCTGGAATAAAGTATTGGGACGTATTTTGAGTACTTTTTTATCATTTATGTTTGAACTTGACTGAACCATAGCTAGTTTACAGTTATATTTAGGTATTTATAGAAGTACGTGGTAAAGAGGCGAGTGGGGAATCAATTACTTGCACCGCACGTCGACGGTGCCTGATAGATGCTCCCTCGTTTATCACCGTATTTGTTCCTCCCTCCCCAGTTGGTCCGTAATTGCTTTAGATTTCAAGTGTCTGCTTAAAACTGTAGCTACTATTATTCAAGACGATATACCGAGTGATATCCCTTTCTAACAAATTTAATCAGTAGCAGGTAAGAGTGAAAATACCTAGAAAGGCTCGCGCGTTACTACGTAATATCATTTGGGGCGATCTGTTTGCGAAGGGCCTAACCGCATACCCCTACTTACACGTGTAACCGGTGTTACTTAGTACGTCAACGCGTAATGGATAGGGTTCAATTTCGTCTCGGCGTTGATGACATCCACAGTGACAGGTGACGAATAGCAACGTGTAATTTAATGGGTGGCCCTCACTTTGTTACAGGATAGAGTAATTTCAATGACAAAGCATCTGCCCGTACCTAAGAGGTTTCAAGGAACGAGGATTTGAAGCATCATTCGCACCTTTTAGCACCGTTTTGTCTGCTTAGCATAAATCTCCGATTGTTTTGAAGCGCCTAATTAGGTGAATTAATCCTTGTGTATTGTGTTGATATTTAGTCGAGAATATTTTAAAATATTTTTATCTTACTTAGGTAGTGATTTGCATTACTGACAATTAAATATTCAGTTTATTTGGTAAGTATCAAATAATAGTACATTGTGCATCAAGGGAGGTAAGTACGGAATTACTAACGAGAGTGTTAGAAGCCCGACGCCGTTAGGCTTACCGACCGTGATGCATATGATAAAAATGAGATAAGTAAATGTATTAAATTAAAGTTAAATATGTTAAGATTTCTAAATTGAAGATAATTAAACTAATAATTGTATTGCATCTTTTCCAAGAATTGTATTCAGGGGAACCTGTTTCAGTGCTTATGCTATTAGGTAGAAAGGTAGGTAATCAATTCTAAATGAAAAGAAAAGTAGTTGAGAAAATAGAAACATTTATTTATAATTACTTACATTTATTTTGTTACTTCCAACTTTCCAAGATTATAAATCCAGATCACCATGTAGCAAATTAGATTACTAATATATTGTTTGGTACAATCAACTTGTTAATTTAACACATAAAATCTAAACTCTAAAGTATAAAAACCAGGACACGAAGGTGTGGAGTTTAGCCAGTTGGACTTCTATTGTCAGTTAGGGTCAGAGCAAGAATGTCCCGTCCACAGGTGGACAACCCTTTTTATGCTTAAGTCCCCACCTTCGTCGAACCAACTTGATCAATACAACTTCCGGTTATAAATATTCATGTAATTTCCTTAAAACTACTTATTTTACAGTTTGAATTTCGGAAAAGTCATTTTAAATTAACAGTAATATTATTTATAACTTAATACGTCACAAAATCAGATTCGAAATTAAAATATAGGTACACAGTACGTTTCCGGTGTATGTAACACTTTAAATATACGTTTCCGCTTATCTAAATTCTAGTAAATTAAGTTTTTGACATTTTATCTAACACGGCCATTCTGATAGATACTTCGTTCTCGAAGTATCAATAAATAGTACTGAGCATGCACAAGGTATATAAAGTAAATGTTTGCATAAATATACACAGACATACATGCTCACACATGTATGTAAGCACATACATATACACACACTCGTACACACAAAATAATACATAGTAAAAGTATCACTATTTCATAATCTTTCCTCCACATGTAATGTATAACAACCATAATCGTAAATAATCATACTTTATAATATTGTGTACGGCCATCACCCGCTGTCGGTGAAGCTTAATCACCCGCGAACAGTGATGCCGGGCACCATCCAACATAATAATCATAATAGTCAATTTTGTTAATCACATATTAATACATTAGTAATTGTTAAATATTATCATATTTCATTATTTAAATCTTAAAAAAAAAAAATTAGTATATAAAAAACATCATTAATAATAATTTCGTATCACATTTCATTATTTAAAACGTATTCTTCAAATTCACCAGGCCATAGCCGTAGCTTATCTTTAGCTACAGTTATGTTCCTTAAATAGCCAATACCTCTTAATGAATACCTATCATTATCCTCTATGTTTATTATTTCATAAGGACCTTTATATTTAGCACTTAATTTATGATGTCGCCTATGGTTCTGACTAACATAAACAGTATCTCCCACATTATACTGAATATTGTCCCTGCGGGTTGAATCAAAACGTTCCTTCGAATTTTTAGCTACAAGTTTTAAACGCTGTTGTGCTAGTAACCTGTCAGCTCTGACGTCTATTATTTCATCGTCATCGTGTAATACCTCGTCTAGTCGGGCCTGCACAGTAGGGATGTTAGAGTTTCTACCCACAAGTAACCGTATTGGTGAAAATCCTGTAGATTTTTGGACTGTAGTATTCAAAGAAAGTTGGACTTTACTTAAAACGTTCGGCCAGTCTGACACGTCAACGCAAGTGGTACTTAGCATGTTAGTTATAGTAGCTACATAACGCTCAACCTGTCCATTTCCACGAGGGGTTCCCGTGGATATCAAATGATGCCTTACTTGCCATTCTTCAAATAATTCTCGCATTGGCTGGGAATTAAAATTGGTGCCTCTGTCAGTTACAATTAAAGAAGGTGTTCCGAACATAATAACAGAGTCACGGACTTTATTAACTAGTTCCTGAGCACCCATTGTTTTAAGCGGTTTTAAAATACAATATTTAGTGAATCCGTCAATAATTATTAGCAAATATTTGTAGCCATTGCTAGATAAGGGGAATGGCCCAGTGCAATCTAAATGCACTGTATGAAAGGGTATAGGAGTTTTATCAATAGGGTGTAGTATTCCCTGTTTTGGTCCACAATGACTTTTCTTTTCAACACAAATACGACAGTGATCTATATATTTCTTTACAAATTTAGATATTCCCGGAAACCAAAAATATTCAAATATTTTTCGATAGGTTTTTTCGGAACCAACGTGGCAGTTGTCATCATGGAACAATCGAAGAATGCTCAACCTACTTCCTTTAGGTACATACAATTTCGGGGCTGACATGGGGTCGGCTTTGTAATATAAAATATTATTTTGAACCATGTACTGATTATTGTCTAAATCACCCGAACGTACTCTTTCGATTAAAGCCTGAGTCTCTAAATCCTGATCTTGTGCAGTCTCTAACCAAGAACGAGGCGAGTTAATGAGATAAATAGACTCAATTCTTGTAGCGTCAGACTTTTCGTTTGAAGTTTGGGCAATAGCAGCCGACTTGTTATTTAATTCTGGGTTTCGACTAAAATAGTCTACATGACTAACGTACTGGCTTTTCCTGTATTCAACTTCAAACGAAAAATCCTGCATGTAGCTCCACCAACGCGCCACTCGTGGCGATATGTCTCTCTTATTAAACGTTGATTTTATTGCATTACAGTCGGTAATTATTTTAAATTCAATTCCCAAAAGGTAAACGCGGAAGTGTTTCAAAGCATTGTATATAGCCAGAGTTTCCAACTCGTAGGAATGGTATCGTGATTCACAGGGGCTCGTTCGTTTACTGAAATAGGCTACAACTTTATTTAAGCCGTTATGTTTTTGTACTAGTACCGCGCCATAACCTATTGAACTAGCATCGGTATGCAATTCCGTCGGTAGTTCGGGATTAAAGATTGTTAGTAAAGGTTCTTTTGTCAAATGATCAATTACATAATCACGAGCCACCTGCTGTTCCGATCCCCATTCCCACTTTTGGTCATTCTGTAGTAGTTTAGTTATACAAGCCGTTCGATGTGCAAATTCCGGAATAAAGCGTCTAAAATAACTTGCGAGACCCATAAATTGCCTAACCTGTTTTATGTTTGTCGGGATAGGTGAATTCACTAATGCAGATATCTTTTTTTGACTCGGCTTAACGCCTTGTTGTGATATGGTTCGGCCAAGATATTCGACACTAGTTTCAAAAAATTTACATTTTTTTATATTTATGGTGAAACCTGCATCACTCAAGGCCTTAAGCGTTTGGTCTAAATAATCAAGTCCTTCCGAAATAGTTGTAAAAGGTATTAAAAGATCGTCTATGTAGACCAAGAGAAATTTCAAGTCTTTAACTGCCTTAGTTATGGCTTTTTGAAAAACGGACGGTCCGTTGCAGATTCCGAAAGGCATTTTTAAAAATTCGTATTGATTATCGTTAGTAACAAACGATGTATATTTTGTTGCTTCCGGTGCCACAGGTATTTGATAAAAACCGTTCTTCATATCAATGGATATAAAGTATTTTGCTTTCCCTAGACGATCGATCTGGTCTTCGATGAGGGGGAGGGGGTACCGTTCCTTTTCTATTATTTGGTTCAAGGATCTGTAGTCAACACATAATCTATCGCTACCGTCAGCTTTTTTCACCAATAATACTGGACTCGCAAATTCAGAATCACTTTCTCGTATTATGTTTTTACGTAGTAAATCATTGACAATATTTTGTACCTTCTCCCTCTCAATCGGAGCCATTCGATAAGGTCGATAATGAATTATTTTATCACTTTTTAATCTAATATTTAGTTGCCCTGTCTTTACTGTGCTCATGTAATCATCTGTTGGAATAATAGAAGGATATTTTTTAAAAATATCAACTACCCTATTCTGTAAAGATTTTTCCAAGTGTTCAAGGCGCAATAAGAGATCATTTATCTTGGAATTATCATCAATCAAGCAAATTTGGGGCTGTATCTCAATACTACTAGTTCCTACTAAAACACTGCCAGTTGAATCTGTTACTATAGCTAAGTCCCTATTCGCTACCGCATCCCGTCCGATTAAACAGTCATAATGAAGGTCATCATCTTTAACGACATTTAGTTCCAATTCAAAGCAAACTTCACGTGCCCGAATTGTCACTTTTGTAGTAGCAAACACACGAAGCTTACCATTACCTACACCGTCATAATATAAAGAACAAGGTTGGAAGGAACACCCGAGACGTTTTGCCACAGATTCTTTAATAACACTACAATCAGCTCCAGAGTCCAATAAAGATTCAACAACAGTGTCGTTAATACAAATTTTTGTTATTTTCTTGTCTAGTCATTTTTGTTCAGATTCAGCGTTATTTATGTTTTTGGCTGGCTGTTGAGAACGCTGGAAACATCTATCGGGAGAATGACCCATTTTTTTGCAAACTGTACAAGCCACACGATGAAAACATTTTTCGAACGAGTGACCAACCTTGTTACAGAAAGAACAAGTAGTCT